>CAKNXH010000976.1:2862-12973 GCA_932178445.1 Andricus quercusramuli
AATTCACGTAATTCACGGAATTCACGGAATTCACGTAGTCACGAAATTCACGTAATTCACGGAATTCACGTATTCATGTGATCAACGGAATTTAGAGAATACACTATATTAAAACAATTCATGAAATTCAAAAAATTCACATAATTCGAAGCATACACTAAATTCACGCAACTCACGGAATTCGAACAATTCATGGAATTAAAGTATTCCCGAAAATCACAGAATTCGTGAAATACAAAGAATTAAAGAAATTCACATAATTCAAGGAATTTAAGGAATTTAAGGAATTCATGGAATTTATGGAATTAAGGGGATTCATCGTATTTAAGGAATTCACGGAATTCATGGAATTCAAGGCATTCCGGAAAATTTAGTTATTCCGAAACTTAAGAAAATTAAGGGAATTCAGAAAATTCAATGAATTCAGAGAATTTAAGGAATTCAGAGGATCAGGTAATTCAGCGAATTCAAGAAATTCAGCGAAATTCAGGAATTCAGATAATTGATAGATTCCAGGGAATTCGGAGAATTGGAGGAATTCTGACAATTGGAGGAATTCTGTAAATTGAAGGAATTCTGTGAATTTATGAAATTGAACGAATAGCGTGAATGGAAGAAAAACTGTAAATACAATGAATTATCCGAATTCAGAGAATTCAGAGAATTCAGAAGATTTCAAGGAATTCGGAGAATTTAGAGGAATTGAGATAATTCAGAGAATTCAGAGAAATTCAGATGATTTCAAAGAAACTAACAAAATTGAAAAGAATTTGAAAGCGCTTGAAAGCACACCAAGCACTCTAAAAAGAATTAAAAAGAATACATTGAATTGAAAGAACTCAAAAGAATTTGAAAGAATTCGATGCGAATTCAAATTATTTCAAGCGAGCGCAGAATATTTCTAAATAATATAAATATCATGTGCTAGTTTATAAACTTAAATTTTCAATATTATTAACGGAAGAATCTTAAACATTAAAGGTGTATAGTAGAAAATGATGCAATTTTGAAGTATTTTTTTAATATTTCAATTTTGAAGATATAAAATTAAAAATGCCTGAGTTTGGAAGATTTAACATTGAAATTCATCCACTCTTATAGATTTGCAATTTACTTGCAATTGCCGAAAAGCGTCTAATTTACTGCCTAATTTCCTCTCATTACCTACTTCTCCTCCCCTCATTTCTCTTCGCTTCCCCTACTTCTTTTATTTTTCCTAATTTTTCCCCAGTTCCCCTTATTAATATTCACTTCCTCTACTCCCGAGTAAAAATCATAGGTATGGGAGTGATCAATCATTGACTTTCCAAAGTATAAAAAATGTATGGTAAATGAGACGATCCCATACTTCAAGTATATTGAAATAGTATCGATAAAGTATATCTAAAGTATAGCTGAAGTATGGCTGAAGTATAGCTAAAGTATAGCTGAAGTATAGCTGAAGTATGGGATATACTTCATCTATACTTAAGTATAGCTGAAGTATGGGATATACTTCATCTATACTTAAGTATAGCTGAAGTATGGGATATATTACATCTATACTTAAGTATGGCAGAAGTATCGGACATAGAATTGTACTCATTTGTTCTTCAAAGATACCCTAGCAACCTGATAAAACATAATATATCATAAATGACAGCTCCTCCAAAAATGTTAAAAGTTCGCGTTTGGAGTGATTTCGTGAGTCAACTATACTTTAAATATTGTTCGTGAGGATATACAATATGCAGCGGATATACAATGAACTACTTATGTGACTGTTATGTCATATATATTGGTAAGAGATCCAGAATCTTTGATTCCTAAACATAATATCAATAGCATAAAAAGGTTCAATAAAATTGTTACTTAGGTGAAATGTTTAGTGTTAAATTTCATAAAGTTAATAAATTTATGTTACAATTGACATTTTTCTTATTTGCATTCTACTTATTTTAGAATTTACAAACAATATTCTTTGACATTATGAAAATTATGATTCTGGATCTCTATTTTCATGTATTTCAGATAACTGATTATTTCTCATCAGCAATGATACGACTATACCTATCGCCATACTTTTCCTATACTTCAGACATAATCCACATACTTGAGCTATACTTATAAGATATACTTTAGCCATACTTTGACTGAACATCAGATATACTTTATCTATACTGCAGCTATACTTCTCAGATATACTTCAAAAATACTTCCCCTATACTTCAACTATACATCGCTATACTTTAGCTATATTTGAGCTATACATCCACTATACTTCATTCAAACATACATGAAGTATGGGATCGTCTCAAATGCCATACTTTCAATATACTATCTGAGAGATCACTCCCATACGATTTCACAGATGTTTTCCTAGATCAATCCCATACCAAAATTTTTTTACCCGGGCTTCCATCTCCTGATTCCCACTCAATCCTCCTTCTTATCCTCCCCTTATTTCCCCTATTTTCCCTACTCTTCCCGGGGCTACAAAGTCCTGAAAATAAAAAATTGACCAAATTTAAGAATAAAATAATAAATTTTCGCAAAGATATTAAACGGAGAACGAAAATTGACGTTTATGGGTAATTGTCAAATTGAAAGCAAACTTGAAGTCCCAGTAATATTTCATTAACTTAGAAACTCGAACAGATTTTTTTTTTCAATTTATTAAATACTTATTATCATCCTCTACAGAATGGTCACTGTTTTCATTTCTGTTCCTATTTACTGAAATTGAATATGAGAACATCTCAAACGTCATTACTGTACGGCGTCACAACTGTACTTTGCACAAGGATAAAAGGATTTTCTCCTTCTTTTAGACAGTAACCTGAAAAATGCTAAACGTATTAAGTTTGTAAATTTTAAATGGACATAAATTTAATGTACGCACATTTTTTAAGTTAAATAAATAATATTGTAAAAACCTTAAAGTCTGTCCCTCTATTTTTGTCATTTCAGACGTCATTACCGTACATTTTTCCTTCTAATAAAGTTTTGTAGTTACAGTTGAGTAAAAAATATAGAAATATCAACCGAATTGTTTAATACAAGAGTATATAAAATTGAGCTTAAGATATTAACTCCTTTTTGTGAATCGGATATTAAAACTGAAAAGTGCATTTTGACAACAAAAACGTAATTTCCGTACGTGCGCTAAAAACCAGTTTCGAAATGAAAAAAAATAAAAACCATTTCGTTACTTTCTCAGCGGTGTTTCCTTTCATAAGTAGGTGACTTTTCATGATTAAAATCTGTTATTTTTTATAAATACTAAGAAGGCTGAACTTCATCATTTTTCTCGCATCATTACCGTACTGTACAATAGAAGAGCGTAAGACTGTTTATATGCGCGTGCCGCAGGTGAGCCGGTTTGTTTACTGTTTCCTTATCTCTAATATAAACCCATTGGGTAAAAAAATTAAGGATGTCCTAGAGACGTCTTCGGGACATCCCTAAGACGTCTTTTGGAACATGTCTTTTGGATATCCTAGGGATGCTCTTAAGACGTCTAATGTCAGTACAAAAGATGTCCCAAGAAGGTCCGGTGTCTTTACGTTGATTCCATTTTTGTAATTTAAAAGGTTTTGATTAAAATAAGAAATAATAGTAACAACTAGACTTTCAATTTATCACGTCGCCTTACTACTATTCGAAAAAATTATCTGCAATAGTTATATATTTCGTTTTTCCTAAACGGCTTGCTTTACGTTATTCACTTTTGAACTTTTTAAAAGCTCGCGCTCTCTTTCATCAAATTCCTAACCTCGAATCCACTTTCCGTATTTCATTTATGAATTTCATTATTACTTCTTATTTTCATAACTGCCCCTTTTGGATTTAAATTTTTTAGATGTGATAAGATCAATTTCCACTATGAAATATTAAATTCCTAGTAATAATGTGATTGCCACTGTAGGTGCTAAAATTTATTGCCTACAATTTGACAATTACACTTATATAGAGAAATACCGATTTATTGTAAACATTGGCTGAAATTGAAAAGACTGTTATTGTCTTTGCTAATTTTGAAAACTTTTAAGGGACAGATGGTGCTCCAAAAGATAATGTACTGGACGGGACGACAGATCCTATCTAGAAAAAAAAAAGATCAAGCGGAATTACTCTCGTTGAAACGTTCGTTAAGCCTCGATACTTTAATTAAATCGAGAGCCCCAGAGTTACGCTTCCTTCCTCTAAAATTCCCAGCTGGCTTATCCAGGCTGCTTTACTCAGAGCTTAATTGAAGAATAAGAAGAGCCTGTGCCAGCTTTCGAAGCTCGGCGAAATCGCAAGCCTCACACGCAACAGACATTTTCTTTATTCACGTCAACTCTTAATTAAAAATTCGCCATTTTTGTTTATTCATTCATGCTGGGATAGAGAAGGAAGAAATTTATTGGTAGCCAAAAAACAATGTAAAATGTACAATGGGTACTATTTTTACAAAAACAACTAACCTCAGTGGAAAAAGTAGAGACAATTATAAACTTTGGTAGATTCTCTATGCAGACAAAACATGATATTCAATAAAAATCGGTAGATTTAGGGAAAATTCAATCAAAATTTAGCAAGGCGTGGAACGTAAATAAAATTATATGAGCACATTGGATGATGGGGAGAGGGAAATGTAAACAAGGTTATGGAAATAATGATAGAAGAAATGAAAAAAGTATTTGAGTGCACAAGCAACAATGAAGTTAGTGAAGGAAAGGATAGAAGTGGATGGGATAAGGAATGTAAAGAGAAGAAGAAGGAAGTAAGAAAGTAATGAAGAAAATTAAGAAAAGGGAATTGTAGTTGAGAAGAATATAGGAGAAAGAGTAGTATAATGAGTTATGTGATCAATAACGAAGAGGAGGAAAATAAATGGTTTGAAGAAGAAGTGGAGAAGACTAGGACGGAAGAAGAGGATTAGAAGGTTGTTAAAAGAAATAGGAAAAGGGTAAACCAGTATATTGAGGTGGTAGGATGGATAACATATTTCATGGATTTGCTAGTAGGGGTAGAGCGGAAAGTTAGAAGAAGACGAAAATATGGTAGGAGAAGAAATGAGGAAGAGGACATGACAAGAGAAGAAATAGTCAAGGTCTAAGGAATGATGAAAGATGGAAAAATCATTTAGGAAAGGAATGATATAGATGGGAATAGAACAGATTGTTTCTGGTTGGTGAGAGACTGAGAAGAAGACTTAGAAAATTAGAAAAAGAAATAAAAAGGAAAGGATGGGGAGGAGGTAGGATGGGAAAAGAAAAAATATATATATACTGGTATACGCGGACGATGTAGTGTTGATGGTAGAGGATGAAGTAGGGATGGTAGGCTTAATTAAAGAGTTAGGGAAATACTTCGATGGAAAAAAAGTTGAATTTGAATGTAATAATATAAAGATGAGGACGTTTAGAAATGGAGGGGGCAGGAAGAATGAATGGACTCGGATATGGAAGGGAGTAAAGTTAGAGGAAGTAAAGCAGTTTAATTATTGGGGATATATAAACAAAACTCATTAGATTTTAAAGGTTAATAATTTTTGAACAATTTTAGGTTACGTTGGCGTTTTACATCGAAAATTGGTATTATTTTAAAATGAAAATCAGTAAAATTTGAACAAGATTTAGGAGCTTTTAACCCTTTTGAATTATGTTAGCGTTTTTTGTCGGAAACTGGTATTATATCTTTTTGAAAATTAGATTTTGAAGGTTCACAACTTTCAACAGTTTAAGGTTATGTTAGTGTTTTACATCCTCAATTTGTATTTTAAAACCAAAATCATTATATTTCCAACAATATTTGCAACTTTTGAGCAGTTACAGACAAAAAGCAGAAATTTTTATAAAAAGCTGGAAGTATCTAGCATTGCTATAGGAGAAGATGCTATAAACAATAATATGCTTGAAGAATTATATTTATTAAACTTGACTAATTATCAAGTCCCTCGTAGCGAAAAGTGAACAAAAATTGGAATTTTTCTGAAAAAACCGCAATTTTCCGGGCAATATTGAAAGAGAATATTATCGAAAATAGTGATTAATTGCTTAAACAATTATGTTTGTTAACTTGAATTGATTATTACCTCGCTCTAATTGAAAATTCGATAAGAAGTGGAAAATTTTAGAAAAAATTGCAACTTTCTAGCATTATTCTGAGCGAATATTATTATAAATAATGATAAATTATTCAAAAAATTAGTTCTGTTAAATGTAATTGATTATTGACTCGCTGTAATTGAAAAGTTAAAAATGAGTTGACAAATTCGGAAAAACCGAGACTTTTCAAATCTATTGTAAAAGAAAATTGCTAAAAATAATGATAAATTGTTTCAACAATTCACTTAAATTCACAAAAAGTTTATAACAAGTAGCTCTTTTTTCCATTTGTTTGAAAATCAAGCTTTTCTCATTTAAAACCCATGTTAATTTGAAAGGCTCGGGGCACGGGTTCACTTTGACAAAAAAAGAAAACAAGCAACAATAGAATAATAAAAAAACTAATTTTATGAGGCGATTATGAGTCTGTTTATAATTATATAATTTATAAATTTTTACGTGAAAAATTGAACTATTTTAATTCGAAAGAAATGTTTGCAACCGATTGAAACTTCAAAATCTTTTTTGAATTTTCAAAGACATTTTGATCAATACATTCATAATAATTAAATGCTTTTATTCAATTTCAAATCCTATTCAAATATTATTACATTCTAAAATGTTCCATTTTTCAAGCATTCAGTTTGAAAATTTGTAATTAAAAAATTTTTGTTTCCATATTCAACAATATTTGACTGTTTATTTAAAATGGGAAATTACAAATGAAACATTCAAAAATAAACTAAATAAAATTGAATTATTCAAAATAAAATAAACCTCGAATCGTTCGAATTTCGGGGTGCTGAATTTAAACTTTAAAATGAGCATTATTTCATTTTTTTATTTCTTATTTGTAAATGACATTTTTTAACTTAGATTTTTCAAGAAACAATTTATAATCACTAAATTGTACTGCTTTTAAGTTAAAATGGTTTGAAAATGATATACATAATTTTGTACACTTACAAATTTCTCTGAAAGAAATTTGGACAAGCTTCGAGGTTCGCTTTATCTGTTATAATAAATTTAAAATAAGAAAGTAAAAATGAAATATTCAAAAATAAAAAAATTGAAATTTAATTATTTAGAATAAAATAAGCCTCAAATCATTAACATTTCAGAGTGCTAAATGCAAACTTAAAAATTTGCATTGTTTCATTTATTTTTTATGTTTAATTTATTAGTTGCATTTTTGAATTTGAATGTTTCAATAACAATGTAAAATCCTTTAATTGTAGTGTTTCAACCTCAAATTGTTTAAAAATTATATAATTTTGAACGTTTAAAAAATTTATTGATTCATTCTTCAAACTATTTTATTTCCCAAAACGCATTCTCTCCTTTGCCTGCTTAGTCAAGCTTTGTTTACAAAATACCGATGCGGACCGATATGAGTTCTCTGAAAGAACACATTCTGTCGCACTTATGTTACACATCTACATTTAGAATTAGGCTAATTATATTTCATGAGGAAGAATAATAAAAATTGAAACCTCATTATGAAAAATTCATTATTATGACACTTATCATTATTATTACACATCTAAGTACTCAAAAAATATAAGAAAAATATTAAAAATTGTTTCTTTTTTTCAAATTAGACACAGCATATTTTCCTCCTGTTTGTACAGGATTCACAATTGTTTGAACAATTATTATTCGTTTGAGAGAGAGAGGGAGAGAGAGAGAGAGAAAAGCCTCCGTTTTGTGACATGAGACACAGCGCGTGTGTCAGAGGCCTGCGTTACACTTTCTAGTCGTGGTTTCATTTGAATCAGGCGCGACTCCCCATATCGAGGTTTAAGATGTTTACACATCAATAAGTTTTTATTTGTATTCTATTGCTTATTGTTAGAAGAAATGCTGAGTTTCAACTTGATATACCTAATATTGACGATTTTTAATGAAATTTACGAAAACGTTTTTTTTTAATGGGAAATACGTGCTAAAATTCATGAAGCTTGCAGAATCTCAAAATATAATTTGAAAAAAACGCGAGGGAACACTTTGGTCTACAATGAGGGCCTTCATAATTTATGATCCGTTTACGAATTTCCACCTTTCAGGTAGTTGTTCTGGATTAGAACAAAGCTATACTTATAATTGAATCTTTGGTGTGCTGAACTCTTGTTTTGCGTTAACCTTTGAGTTTACTCAATTTTAAATGTGGAAATCTACAGTTTACTTTGCCCACTGGGCCTGCCATTTCAACCTATAAAATTTTCAAATATTGGCTTATGGCGTTATTTTCTTATTTTAAGGGGAGGGGGCAAAATTATCTACTTGCACTAGGCGCAAAAAAGAGTAGTTTCAGCTCTGCTTGAAATAATTCAAGAAATACAAATCTTGAAATATAATTATTATTTATAACTACGAATATCAAAATTACAAAAGACCTTCTCTTTGTTAGACCCGTATACTATTGACAGATTTGATGTCCGTGGAGATAAAAAATCTCATGAAAGTTTACATCACAATTGTATTCTAGGTACACAAACTTGACAAATATATAATAAAATCGGCTTCAATCGGGATCCATCGGAATCTTCTTTTTACGATTGCGGATTCAGCAAGGTTTAAAACCAATTAAAATGCATCCAATGAGTTTTTAGCTTGAATTAGATTCGGCTCTTTGAATATTGCTCCCAGTGTAGATTTTGTGGTAATAACGCCTCACAGGGTCCGAATCCGATATTACTTCATCCTCAAAATCACTTAGGCGAATTTTGACCAATCCTCGTTCAGGAATCACAAATGGAAACAACTTTTCACGTAAGATTGCTCCAATAATGTAGCCATCCTCAATTGCTGCCTTATAAATCCCTCCCAATTCAATATATAGCTCTGAAGCACCTTGGACCAGATGAACATTCAGTTCAAGGGGAGCAGGGTGAACAGGGACCGATTTTCTGCGCACAAATAGGAATAATTCTGGAAGAAAAAATAAAAATGGATAACTCCGTATATTTCAAACAAATTTTATCATTATTTCTAGTGAATAAGGTGAAGGTACCTATCATGAAACAGTTTCAAAAATAATTCGATTTATAAATAATTTAAAAGTACATTTTTCAGTACAAACTATTACATTTACATTTATGAAAGTTAGGCTTTCCATCTATATAAAATGCAAGTACCTCGGAAAAATTGATTGTCATTTATCCGAGTCAGAAGGCTTGATACCTATAATTTTTTATCTCGTGTATTCACAAATTTCGATTATTTCATGTGATAGATTAAATAAAAGCATAAAGTGTATAGATTTGAGATTACTGCACTTTTTCTTTATTTGGATACAACTTTATTTATTAATCAGTTATGTAAACAGAGGAACTTTTGCAATAAAATGTGTTTGCATTATATTAATATAGCTCATGTTATTTTATTATTATATAATACTTAAACTACGAGTAAAAAAAATTAATTAAAAAAAACGGATTTTCAACAAAATAGTTTAATTTTCAATCATAGTTAGAAATAAAAATAAAATGATGAACCTTCAACTAAATTAATTGAATTTAAAGCCAAACAGATTCATTTTAAACTAAAATGATGAATCTTTAACTGGAATGGTTGAATTTTCAACCGAAAAGATTACTATTCAACCATGAAGAATAATTTTCTACAGAAAATACGAATTTTTAACATAATATATGAATTTTCCATCAAGTTGTTGAATTTGCAATTGAAAATTATAAATTTTTAACGAATTGTTGAATTTTACAAAAAAATGGAGATGAATTTTCAACATAAAATAGAATATTTAAATGGTAAGTTAACCAAAATAATTTTAAAAAACGAATTTTCAATCAAACAGTTCAATTTTCAACCAATGTAGGGGAAACCACCCTACAGTAGATAGGGAAAAAATCAACAGCATTTAACTGCATCAGTTTCCAAAAATAAAGAAAGATGATCATTGTTAAATAAAGCTTATATATTCAATTAGGTATTCTTATAGAAAAAAATCTGCCCGCTTCGCGGGCACATTCTCATCGCGCGCTTCGCGCGCGGCTCGCTTCGCTCGCAAGTTTGAG
>CAKNXH010000976.1:12983-108823 GCA_932178445.1 Andricus quercusramuli
ATTTTACATAAAACCAATACCTTCTCATTAGAATGAGAATGTAAAAATATCACGAAATTAATTAATTAGCCGTATTAAACATTTTTATTAGACCAGGTCAAGGGTACGATTTTGACACCTTTGTCCATCAATAGATAATCGTTTCTGGTATTGCTCCTGGGCAAGTTAGAATACTCAATTCTGGATAATTATAATTTATCATTAGTATACTTACAATTAAAATCAATTTATTGAGTAAAAAATAGTTGAAACTACGATTATTTTACAAAAAACACGAAAGTTTAAATTATTGACATTTTTTCATCTCTGATATTTCGTAAGGTTGGTGCGATTGGTACAAGATGTTTAATCTTCATACAATTTAACCTGACTTGCGATGACAGAAAAGTGCAGCTTTTTTACGTACCTTAATCCAAAAAAATTATATCTTTTCCGTAAGGCTCCTTGAAACACAATTAAAATTTATGAGCTTTTTAATAAATAATAATTTACACTATTTTCTTAGTTTATCATTTGAAATAATTTGAATTTAAAAACTTCACAAATCAAAATAAACAAACAAACAAACACAACCTTTAATTTAAAACAACTGCGAGACAGTCGCAGAGCTGCCAATTTTGACAGAGACATTTCTAGTAATTTTCCGATTATCTACTGTTGGTTATCTACTGTTGGAAGAAGTAATATCCAATAAAATGTCCTTAAATATTTATAAATATTGAAGAAAAAACACTTTCTATTTATAAATATTGTTCATTAAACTTCAAGCTTTGATTCTAATGTATAAACATGTCATGGAAATGTTTCATTAAGTTAAAAAGTATGAATAAAGAAGAGGTGAAAATTTTTTTTTCGGGTTAAAAATAAATTTTTTGCTCTCACACATTAATTAATTATAAAATGTCAATGAAAGTTCGTCAGAAGATATAGTATCCTTGCTGAAACGTTATACTTACAAAAGTAATGAACATTTATAGTCAGTTTTCCAGTTAATTAAGATTATCTACTGTAAATCATTATCTACTGTAGGGTGGTTTCCCCTAATTAAATTTCAACTGAAACGATGACTCTTCAACTGGAATAGTTGAATTTTATACCAAAAGGGTACAAAAAATTTCCGCCAAATAGTTCAATTCTTACAGAAAAAAGAGCAATCATCAATCAAATAGTTTTATTTTCATCTGGAATCGTTGAATTTTCAGTTGGAACGATTTTTTCTGAACAAGGTAGTTAACCTTTCAATCAAAGATGAATTTTCAATTAAAATGATGAATCATGAATGAAGAAATTATTTTTTAACAAAAGAATTACACTTTTAACGAAAAGCAGTTGAATTCACCCCAAAAAAAAAAAAAGAATTCTCAACGAAAAATGTAATATAATTGAAATTTAAACTGAAAAAGGTTTTAATTTTGGACAAAAAAAAAAAAGTTAAATTCAACCAAAAAAGACAAATTTTCTAGAATAGTTGAGTTTTCAATTTGAAAAAATGACTTGTCAGTCTACAGAGAAAACAAATTTAAAACAAACTGTTGAATTTTCAAGGAAAGATATGAATTTTCAACCAAGATGTTTAATTTTTTACCAAAAAGGACGAATATTCAACAAAACACAGGAAGTTATTATCAAGTACAATGAAAAAAACCAAACGAAGAGGGTACTTAGTCTAATATTTCATTTACACTTCCCTTTGACCAAGTTTCAGAAGATTTGACTTTATCCTTAGTGGTTTTTTCTTCTTTTTCATCCACCTAATATAAAAATTCATTCCCTATAACAAAATTTTTTGAGCAAAAATAAAATTTAATCTACTTCGTCCACGAAAACTACCCTTTAACGCTTAGGTTTGTCAATTTTTATGGAAACTTTATTCAATTTATTTATTTCTGCGGACGATTGTAATAAAAGTACATTGTACTATTTAGTTCGATTGAATATCGAAAATATTAGAAAATAAGCCATATTAATATAAGAAAACACATTTCTTCGCTGTTTCATATCGTTCTAAAATTAATGAAAATCTCAAAACCCCCTCAAAATTTGTCTCACGATAGGTACCTTTACCTTATTTTTCTAGTGATCCCACCTAAAGTACACACGTTTTCCAAACGTACTTCAACTTTGGCAAAGTGTAGTCCTACTAGATATCAACTTATGGTGAAAGATTTTGTAATTTGGAAAAATATTTAAGGAGAGAGAGAGTGTAATACTTTTTGGTTTTTTGGGGTGTCGACAAATTCAACTGCTTGTAACTCTTTGTAGGATCAATGAAACAAAATGTTGTCCTCTACAGTTTTGGCAGGATTTTTCACGCCGTTTTCACAGATCATGAGAAAAATTTGGAGAGATAAATTTATTTGAATTTTAAAAATAAAGGTTAAACATGAATGAACTTTTTTTAAATTTTCCTATTCTTTTTTGTTTTCTTTAGGCTCAAAATAAAGCTGATCTTTTGTCTTTAAGGACCTTATAATTGAAAAGTAGGGGGGCATTTGTTAATTCATAAAAATATTTTCTCAATAGTTTTTTTTTTTAGAATCCCATCAATAATATAGAAGATCAAGTTTGTTCATTAATATTAAAAGAGTTTTGAGTCATTGAAACAGTTGGTGCCCTCAATAAAATACTTTATGCTCATTTTTATAAATAAAATAATACTGGCCCACATTTTAACCTGAAAGGAAAAAAACTCAACTTTATTTTGAGCGTAAAAAGAAACAAAAAAATGGTCTAAATTCTAAACAAGTTAAATTTACTTATGTCTTTCATTTTTTAAGTTTAAATCTTTATTTTTTTCAAACATGCATAGGGTGGGAAAATCCTATCCAAACTGTAAAAGGCAATATTTTCTTTCATTAATATTGACAGAGTCACTCCAGCGGAGCGCGAAAATGGAATGGTTATGCAATTGTGTGACCGTGATGTGACCACACAGTGACCGTGCGGTCACTAAGCCCGCAAGGCCATATTTCCATCCTTTTTCACATTAATTCATAATTCAACATAGACATTAAAACTCTTTTCATCTTTCACGAAATAATATTCATATAGTTTTATTTATTCATGTATCAAAATATGAGGAATTAAAAGCTGTGTCCGGCAATCCGTCGTGCAATATTATGTGGAGGATCGCCGCACACATATTTTAATTTGTAATCTTTTAACACAGATATAAATCCAAATGAATAAATAAATATGAATGTGTAAGAAAATAAAAAGAGTGTTGAGCTTTATGTTAAATTGTGAATTAATGTGAAAAAGGATAAAAATATGCCCTAATGGGCCCAGTGACCGCACGGTCACTATCTAGTCACTTTACGGTCAGGCAATTGCATAGCCGTTCCGTTTACGCGGTCTGCTACGGTACTAGTTCCTGAATTCGACGGAAAACCCACAAAAAGTTAGACCCCCCCTTATGGTAAATATTTGTTCTCATGGAAAAACTTATCCTTCACGAATTTCCATCCAGTAGGACTAAAGTTTTCCGAAGTTTCAGTCCGAATCGAGAAGTTTGGTTTTCTAGATCGGATCAATTGAAAAATAATGTTTTATATACGTGGTATTATTTCTCAAAGTAACCTTCTCAAATTATCAGAGGTGTCTGATTTACATTAAACTTGGGCAATATTGTCTCCACTGGATAGTAGTTTACAGATAAAATTTTTTTTTCGTTTTGTTACATTTTCAAGTCTTTTAACAGCAATGACGTAAATATTTTTTACAATGATTTCGATAGCTTCTTTAACGCCCTTTTCATTGGTGGTAGCCATTCTTTCAAGAAATAAATATTGAACTTCAAGAATGAAGATTAAAAATGAATTTGATTTTTTCTACATAGAAGGACACATTCATTGAAAGTTTTTTCAAGGCATAAAAGAAATTTGGGTTACTCATTAAGAACCTTGAGACTGAAAAGTGAAAAATAATAAATTATAGACAGAAATAAGTTTAAAGTGCTATTTTTACCAAAAGAAAAAATTGAATTGCACTTTTTAATCTCAACGATCTTGAAGGACAAAACCCAACCCGGAGAGGACCAAAGTTTCTCTGAACGTTCCTGGAATATTACTAGGGAAGATTCGGAGAATTCCGAAGAATGTTCGCGTATCAAGAAAGTTTTCCAAGGAAGGTTCCGAGAATGTTTTCGAAAAATGTTCGTATTATATAAATGTAATTGATTTAATAAATTGAATTCCTCACGAACATTCGCCAAAACTTCTTTGGGAACTTTCCTGGATACACAGACATTAACTTCGTTCCG
The DNA here is from genome assembly GCA_932178445.1 of Andricus quercusramuli. Taxonomy (NCBI): domain Eukaryota; kingdom Metazoa; phylum Arthropoda; class Insecta; order Hymenoptera; family Cynipidae; genus Andricus; species Andricus quercusramuli. The sequence continues at coordinate 17,245 of CAKNXH010000976.1, forward strand.
GGAACCTTCTTGGAACACTTTTCGGAATTCTCTGAACTTTCATTGAAATGTTCCAGGAATGTTCAGGGAAACTTTTCTGCTATTCCGGAAGATACCTTTTTATCCTAAAACATTGAAAACCCTTCTATGAAAAAAGTAAAATTTATGTTTGCTATTCATTTTTCAAGGGCAATTATTGATTTATTTCCAAAAATTAGTATACTCAATGAAAAGGGCCTGAAAACCCCTATCAAGAGTATACTAGAAAAAATTGTATCGCTGTTCAAATTCAAAGTTGTTAAAAGCGAAAACTCGGAGCTTTCTTTTGAGATAAAAAATTACTTTGTCCTCAAGAATTTCAATTTTTTTACTTTTCTTTCTAATGGTTCAGTATTTATTTTACAGAAAACGCTAATGTTTAGTGAAGAGGGTGTGAAAAAGCCTATCAAAACTGTACTAGACGGAATTTTTTTATCGCCATTACAAGAGTTAAAAATCACCGAAATGGACGATATATAAATAACAACCAATACCTATATCTAATAATATCTATCATCCAATATAAATAAACAAAGAGCGAAAATGAGACATTTTTTAATGATTATTTTTTATCTTCGAATAAATAACTTAATTAATCTCATCCTAGACGAAAATAAGAGTCGCTTATTTTATAAACGAATGCATAGTTTAGGCGTTTATTGGCAGAAAGTAATCGTTTTTCTTTCGTAGTACCTTTAAATTATATGAGTGGTAATATTTAGTGAATAAGATTGGCCATTCAATATTATTTGTTCATTTCATAAACAAATTTTATAAACAAATCCATAGTTTCGTCATTTATAGACAGAAAGTGATAGTTTTTTTTTCTAATCGTCTTTAAAGTGTCTTCAAAGTGGAGCAAGAATGAATTTGAAATGGATCCTGGAATTATTGAAATGATTGACAAGTACAACTTGGAAGCTAACTTTTCTATAATATTACAAAGCATTTTCAGTGATATCATTTGAAGGCAATAATAAAAAATGATCACTTTCTATCTATAAATGGTCAAATTATGCATTTGTTCATCAAATTCGTTCATAAAATAAACAAATAATATCGATTGACAAGTCTTTGTCACTAAACATCACCACTTATGTCATTTGAAGACAATAGAAAAAAACTATAAATTTCTGTCTATAAGTAACCAAATTATGCATTTGCTTATAATATTTGTTCATAAAATAAGCAAATAGTATCGAATGACTAATTTTAATCACTAAATATCACAACTTATATAATTTAAAGGTACTACGAAAGAAAAACGATTACTTTCTGCCAATACACGCCTGAACTATCCATTTGTTTACATAATTTGTTTATAAAATGAACAAATCATACCATACAACAAATTTTCATGATGAAACATGATCCTGTTGATAAAATCAAGCAATTTCCTCTTACAAATTTACTTTGCAAGCAGAATTTCCAATATGTTGACATTTTGTTAATACAGTTTGTCTATAACAATTAGATTCGATATCCTGTGAATTATTTATATTCTTTGGATACTCCGACACTCATTTTTGCCGAGAATGAGATTAATTAAGTTATTGATTTAATGATAAAAAATAATAATTAAAAAATGTCTCATTTTCGCTCCTTGTTTATACATATAAAAAATATAAAATGACAGAAATTAAGAAAAAATCTAATCCTCAGACGCTTTTGTGTAACTATCGCTGATCACTTCTAACGAAAAGAACTTGAAAATCGGTTAAAATTGTAGGCTGTAGGTGATTTTGAATCGTAAATTCCCGATTCAGTTTTCTGTGCGGCTTCTTAAGTAGTAGTCACCTTCTTTGGTAAGCCATGTTCTCAAATGGAATATGATGAGTCAGACATCCTAACAGGAAAGATGTTCAGAAAATTAAATTTTTAGAAGACATGCATGATTTAGGCCGTTTTTCATTCCTGTAAAGCAGGACTAAAGCTCTACTTTTCAGGAGTAACAAGTGACTTCATACGCAAGTAATAAAACATTATACATCTGTGAGTAGGCATTTTGCGTTAATCGACCCCAAACCACAAAAAATGTGTATATATAACATGATCAGCAATTTTTTTTCTACAAACTGCTAATGGCATCGTTTAGTACTCATCTTTATCTTCCATTTCCGTTTTCGATCATCCAGAACCAATTTTTTTTCTTCGAGATATCACACGTTAACCACTTCAGTTCCACAATGAAAAACTAGCAAAGAAAGCGAAGAGGAACTGAAATGGTTATTGTGCTATATCTCGGAAAAAAATCGGTTGGGGATGATCGAAAAGGAAATGAAAGATAAGAAGCATTGCTCAACGATGGCGTTGGCAGTTTTTAGAAAAAAATTGCTGATCTTGTTATATTGTCTCAAATATGGCTGAGAATAGCTATTTTTGTACATTTAGGTTAGGATATCTCAAAAACCTGATGTATAGGAAAAACTTAGATAGTGGATTCGGTTTTAGTATACCAAAATCCTTCGGAGTCACATAGTCCGGTCTTTGGGTACAAAAAAGACGTCATTTTTATCGGCCTGTGTGATCCAACTTATGTAGAATCAGAGGTCTTCTAGATATCATCAAACTAGATCTGAATCTAAATAAAAAATTTTAAAGCTTTTTCGGGTTTCAATCGCATGTGAAAGTATGAATTTTGCCGAAGTTTCGTGAAAATTGCAGTTCACTTCTTCAGGGCTGACCTGAAACTAAAGTTTCAGGTTATGTTGTTCTTCTATATGTATTCTCTACGATGTTTGTGATTGGCCAGAGCACCCCAAAGTGGCAGCTGGTCGAACTTGATTGGCCAATCAAGTCTTTTTTGAAAAACCTGGGAGGACGAAAAGCCAAATCGGATTGGTATTATATCCATTGTCCCTATTGATGTTAATAGGGTGTTCCAAGATTTCGATTGCTTCTCTATGTTTTCTTGGAAATTTATTGTACGTTTTTGCGATGACGGTTGTTTTGTTAAATACAATGCTATGTCCTGTTTCAATATGGTGCTCGGCTACTGCTGATTGCGTGAGATGTTTTAGCCTGACTTCACTCTCATCTTCCTTTACACGTTGACTTACCGCGCTCCCGGTTAGACTTTGCCACAAGAACAAGGGATTTTATATACTCCCGGATCACTGAAAGGTTCCTTTTTATCTTTAGGGTTGTTAAGAAGTTGTCCTATTTTCGCAGGTGGCTCAATATAGTTTGGATGTTGTGTTTGTTGAAAATTCTTCCTATTTTTTCTGTGATACCTTGAATGTAGGGTAGGAAAAATCTTTAAATTTTAAATTTAAATTTATTATAATGAATCATCGTGACAGTATTAAATCTATCATTAGATCTGAACCGTTGTTCCGATGATTGCTGTTGTAAATGTCTCTGAAGGGATCTTCTTCTGGATAATCGCTTTAATTATTTGGTTGGAAGTTTCCATCAAGCTGATGCATAATTCCAAATTGAGTGGTTGAGAAGTGAATTTCTCTTGATGTTGCGAAGGAGATCACACAGAGCACAGGTTGCTTCTTCACTCTTGCGAGCGCTTCTTTCAAGAATTGGTTTAAAGGAATTATCCTCAACTCCCGACATTAAATTTCAAGATTGTTATGGCTTAAATTGTTTCATAAACAATAATTCACGCACAATAATGACAAGGATTCGTGAGCTTGAACAGGACTGACACCATGACGTACATAGAGCTTGAACAGAGCTAAGACAGAACTGAGACATAACCCATTCGCCATTTTGGGTCTACCTTTTATTTTATGTGATTAGGGGAGACTGGACAACTCGTAAATGATAAGGTTTTTAGGGTGAAGCGCATGCGAAGTTTCCTATTCGTAGAAATCTTTTCCATTACATTGATGGATCAATACAATTTGTATTTTATAATTAAATTTATGTTATGAATGATAATAAATGAAAATTAGCGCAGAGTCGCAGGACGTAACATCTTTTTAAAAGATTAGAAACTTTGAAAAATTTTGAAAACATTAGAAATATTGAAAAATTGAGAAGTTTTGATAATTTTAGATTTTTTGATATCTTAGAAATTTTGGAAATGTTACACATTTCAGGAATTTTGGTTATTTCATAAAAATTGAAAATTTCAGACTTTTCTTATAATTTTAGAAATTTCAAACATTTTAGAAACTTTGAACAGTTTACAAATTTTTCAAATTTTGAAAATGTTAGATATTTGAGACATTTTGCAAATTTCAGAAATTTCGGCAATTTTATATATTTTGATAATTTAACAATTTTGAAACATTTTAGAAATTTTGATAGGTTTAGAAATTTAAACATTTTAAACATTTTAGAAATTTTGATGATTTCATAAGTTTAGAACATTTCAGAAATTTTGATTATTCAACATTCTTTTAACCTTTTACAAATTTGAATAATTTTAGAAATTTCGAACGTTTGATGAAATTCAGAAATACTAGAAATGTTGATAAGTTTAAGAATGTTGATCATTATAGAAATTTTTAACATTTTAGAAATTTCAGATAATTTTAGAAATTTAAGAAAATGTGGGAAATTGTAGAAAATTTGAAATAAAATTTACAAATTTTAGATAATTTTTTTAATTTCAGGAATTTTGAACATTTCAGAAGTATCAAAAATATACGTACATTTAGATAATCCACACATTTTCAGAATCCACAGTTTTTGCGTTAAGGGGGATCTGCGTATGAAGTCACTTCTTACACCTGAAAAGAAGAATTTTAGCTTCGCTTCACAGGAATGAAAAGTGGCCTTAATCATGAATTTTTTCTAAAACTTTGATTGTCTGAAAATCTTTCTTGTCAGGATGACTGACTCTTCATATTAAATTTAATAACATGGCTTACCAAAGAAGGCTACTACTACTTAAGAAGGCGCCACTCGCGAGAATGGCGCTAATGACTTTTTTATTTGATAAATCATACAATTTCGACGTCCAAACGTCAAAAGTGCGTTTCTAAATGCGAACAAACGATTCCAAACGTTTCCACATATAACCAAACGATGGCCTAACGATCCATTAAACAAAAGTTGAACATTTTATGGTTCTTGTGGTAACTTTACGGACATCGCGGATCACAGGAGGGGGGACAATATCGTGAGGAAGGTGGGTGCAGAAGAGGTAAGTGGAGGGAAGAATACCAAAAGAGAAAGTGGAAGGTAGAGGAGGTAGTCGAAAGGAAGAAGAAAAAAGGAGGGTTCAGACTTCAGAGGGGATCAACAGGTACAGGCAAGGTAGTAGCCACATTATTGATCAACTAGGTTTGATGGTCCCTCAAAATTCCTAAAACATATACATAATATACATATACTCTCCTGAGTGCGCCATTGCCAATCCTACCTGAAATGTGTTTCTGCTGCAAATCCCCCACTCAGAATATTCTTCCTGGCTACGGCCTTGCGTATAGGGTAAGAGCTGACGTTACGGAGAATTGTGAGGAGGGTATGGAGGAGGGGAAGAAGTTTGGAGAATAGGGAATAGGGTGGAGGAGCAGGGGGTTGTGTTAGGTTGTATTGTGATCGTTAAGGGGTAGGAGAAAGTGGAAGGTGGGGCTGGAGGCATCGGTTGGATTATCAGAAGGTTAGAGGAAAAAAGTGGCATGAAAAGGAAAAGAAAGAATGGCAAGAGGGAATGAATCAGGGATTGTCAGAGCCTAGGAAACCCTTCTATTTGGCCTTTTTAGGTTATAAATTTATTTTTGCTGAAATTATTCATTCCTATTTTGGTAAACATATGTTATATATAACATATGCTTTAATGTATGTTTGCTCCAAGAAAATGATTTTGAGATGAACAATTGTTACAATAACATTAGCCCTTAATATTAGCGATGTTATATTTACCAATAGGCTTAGGGAAAACCGCCAAAATGAAGAATAAAGTACTGATAATTATCCTCATTTTTCTAAATAAAAGAAACTGACTGATGGAGAATTTTGATTAGCACGTAACTAATGAATATTCTACACAATCATTCAGTATATTTATGCTTGTTAGGACCTCATTTATCATTCTACATGATATAATACTTTTGTATGAACAACTGAAGTGAAGATGATTCATGGACAGATATTTGTATTTCATAAATATAAAGACGTAAAACCAATGCAGATTGATGGTATTGCGTACACTTCGGAGAGACTCAAGTGACTATTGACGCAACGGAAATATCAATATTATGCTTGAAGGCCTAATAACATGTTGCATCACTAAAGTTAATTACCGGCGCAGATTTTTTCCAAGTCTAGGAGTATTCTTCGTTTATTCACGTCAATTGTTTCATTATTTTCTACACAATTTTCTTTCTCAAGAAATTACCGAATTTGTTCCAGAGTAGCTGATGATCAATAATTACCGAACTGATAATAAATATGAAAAGTCGGTGCCGTAGAAGTTAAAAATAATAATTGCGGACAATTTGAAGAGAAAATATAGGATAGTGCGGAATTTTCCCTAAAAAAATTTAAGACAGTTTATATTTCTTCTGAATAAATTTGTATCATACTACAATGCTGACTGTACAACTGTGTTAATTATTTATTGTTTATGTTGACTATTCGTTTAGAATTTAAGTGTTTGACGATGAAACAATTAATTCATGTTTCACTGTTTCACTCATTTGTTTCATTCCACTTTCGACTTGGATAAGTCGCAAGTGAGACTTCATTTTATGTTCCGAAGTCCAAATCAAGACAAGGGCAACATTAACCTAAAAGGCGCCCAAGGTATTCGAGGGTCATCACTAAAGAGCTTCAAAATTTACAGAATGCTTATAGTATTGATCTTTATGGTATTTCTGTTTTGTATATTAATGAATGTTGTCAGAAATTTTTAAGCTTTCATCATTGGAACACTATTTTCCTCGAGGCTCAAAATTTGAAGAAGGTTCATTTAAAAAAGGCATTCTATAACATTTGCTTCAAGATCAAACTTTTTCATCTGATGTAATTTTCAATCAATTTTGATTAAAGAGACTGAGTCTTCCTACCACTTGAGTATCAGAATATAGTATATAGAATATGGTAAGCCCTGCTTCTCCTGATGATTATTTTTCGTTGCAGATCTGCTATACGGCTGGTTCCGATATTTCTTTTGCTTCAGTTTCTCATGCGATTCTGGCTGTGGTCCTTGCTGAAGTCTCTGCCCCACCGACGCCAGAGGATACTTTCGGCGATAATGATGTAGCAGAAACTTCGAGTTTTTTTTTTAAATTTGAACACTTACTACATTGAGTTTTTAGAACCGCCTCCAATCCTTGGAGGAACTCTCGATTGCTTTCGAAGATGTGAAAATATCGTCCAATTTTGCGTTGAACAAAAATTCATCAGCTGTCATCGAGTTCAAAGTTACCTTCGAGGAGTCTCAAGATTCGACAAAATAAGACTTTTTCGAATGACTGATTCGTCATGTTGCAGTTCCGTCAACAATCTGCTTGCTTCGCTTAAACATTCTTAAATTGTTGGATCTTCTGTCATTAATAATATTATACAGGAGGATAGGGCAATGACTGCCCCCAGGTATTCTTATCTGAGGTACGCCAGTTCATCACATTCACAAAGTATGTGATGAGCTTCTCCTCAGGAAAATCACAATTGCGACAATGAGGGCAGCCTCCAGTCCTCATGTTGGTCAAGTTTTTTCTCAGTCGGCTGTGTCCAGTAAGCATCCCCCTACAGCATTAATCTGCTCTCTTTCCATGTTCAAGAGTTCATTATTTCTCTCAGTACATGTACCAGATATGAAATTCATAGAATGCACCATTTTTTTTGGTCTTCTACCAATATTTTGTATACTCCTTCCAGAGCTATTTACCAATTCCAGGCTAATCAGGGGCTCTCAAAATCTCGTCTTAGCCAGTGCATCTGCTTCTGCATTACCTTCAATATTTTCATGCCCAGGTACCCAGATCAAACTGATTCATATTCTACCGGCAATCTTAAGAAGCTCTTTAAGGCAGCTTCAGACTAGGCTGGAAGTGAAATCTCAAGATATAAGAGCCTCAAGTGCTACTTGACTGTCAGAACATATGCAAATATTCTGGCCTTCATAAGCTCACTCACAAATTTCCTCCAGGTAAACTTTAATACACCTCCTGGTGTAAATAATTCTTCCCTTCTCCCTTTATTATGCCATTTTTTGCTTCTAAGGAATATGAGCTTATTATGTTCGTGATGGATAATTTCTTCAACATAACATCAGTTCGCATAGCGAAAATGTTATCATCGCATAGCATGCGCTTACTAATATATAGATCTGTCACCCCAACATCACTAAGGTTGCACCTACTAGGAGTCTATAGACTTGCGCTGCCGCAATCTTACTCACGAAAAGATGCAACGACGGGATATCCAGAACGACATCAAGAGCTGCTGTTGGTGATGTTTCCAAATTACCAGTTATCGTCAAACAGAAAACTCTTGATAGGCTTTTCAGTTGTTTTATAGTACTCATTAGTACCGTCCTTGGCCACCAAAACGTTGATGCATATGCTACTATTGGTCTGACTATCATAGAATATAAACAGTAAGTAGTTATAGGTTTTTGGCCTCAGATTTTCCCTATTGCGCATCTACAGGCCCAAAAAGCCATCTTAGCTTCTTCCATCAATGCGTCAACATGGAGTTTTCAGGTTAATTGAGGGTCAAATGTTACTTCTAATTTCCTTGCTGTTTCAGAAAATTCTACTTCCCTATCGTAGAATTTAGGGGTTTTAAGCACAGGAAGCTTCCTTCTTCTGGTAAAATGCATGATCCGTCTATTCCGGGTCAAGGAACAAACAACGCCTTGCAGTGGTCTCTGCATCATTGCTCTAGTATGCTGAGAGCTGACTGCATGAGTTTCACTAAGGTGCTTTCATGCTTCTCTGTTACCAAAATCGCCAGGTCATCTACATAGCCTTGAGGTTAGACACCTGATTCGTTTAAAACACGAATCAGGTCATCAAAGACAAGTGCCCACTGGGTGGATGAGAGAACTCCTTCCTGTGGGTTCCCTCTGGAAACTTTTGCTTCCACTTCATCACCATATAGTGAAGTATGTACCGTTCTGCATTTCAAGATGAAGTACATTCATCTGCTTACGGTGTCACTAACTCTGTACGTTTGAGCAGAATCTTATATGGCTTTGATTGGGATATTACTAAATGCCCTTCTATGTATAGAAACGCTGCAATTTCTACTTCACCTTTCCGCAATATAGTATCAATGCAGGAGGTATACGCAAAGAGAACGTCCACGGTAGATCTGCCTTTTTGAAAGGCAAATTGATTCCTATGGAGAGGTTTTTCCGTTAGGATCTTTTCTTTCATAAGATTCACTAATTTTTCGTTATTTTGAGCATGAACAAGGTCAAGCTGATCGGTCTGAAGCATTTTGCCTCATAGTCGGTAATCTTACCTGGCTTTTAAATGAAGATTGTCTTAACCTCCCTCCATTCTACCGGGGTGTATCCCATTGCTTAGCATTCCCGAAAGATGCCGGACAATGGACACACCAAGGACTGGAACCCTTCTTGAATTAATGCAATAAATATTTCATTATCTCCTGCCGCTTTAAATGGTTTAAATTATTTAATTACCCATCTAATTTTTGAATCAGTGACAATACAACTGATTCAGGGAGTTTTTACTTAGGGAGCTATTTTGGGAACCAAAAGCCACCAAATTTTCGCTGCTTAGTTAAATTCACGCTGATACTTCCATTTTCTCTATAATCGCAAACTCTTACCCATCAGGGTCATTCTCATTGCAGCTTATGGACATCGCTACCCGCAAGAGTTCTTAGGCTTCCTCACCACGGCCAGGTCCGAACTTGCCTTTTCCTTGGACAGGAAAAATTAATACCCCACCGTGAGGAGTAGCCAAGTTCACACGTTTCATAGAAGAGCCATCTTCTATCATATTTCCCCTTTTCGAAATAATTGCTGATGCTTTTCAAATGGCTGCTAGAGAAGCACTAATCTTCTATTGTTTACGTATGATGCCAGAATCTCTTTTAGGAACTGATTCCTGCTTAACCAATTTTACTTTCGGATTTAATTTTGATGGATCAATCAACAATCAGTTTTCTGGTAGTGTGTATTTTTGAATCAAATCTTATTGCTCATCATTTTGTAGATTTTGTTTTATGATGTCTTCTCAGGAAATAGAAAGCTCCTGCTTGATCGCTAGCTCAAGCATTCTATCTTCGCAAACTCTCTTATCCATGACGGTCATCGCTTGGATATCTAAAACTGCTTCACTATTTTTTGGAGGGCTTACGAAACTCACATAATCTGGAAATCAACATTGAAGTATTGCAGTCCTATTTAAATTACAAAAAATAAATAAATAAAAGTCTAGTATTAGTTTTAATGATTGTTTGTATGAATGCTGAGAATAAACTTTTATTCTTTCTCAAGGCGGATTAGAATCTGCTAAGCAAAAGGAATCAAATTTCACATACCTCACATATAGGCGAGACACTATGCTTCGTATGCTTATCAAACGATTAAACAAATGAGAATCGTTGTCAGGTCACGAGCAGGCAAGAGCCTTCTCAATATTGTATAGGTCAGAACTTACATATTAAGCTTTACTTGTAGAGACAAAAGATCCATTTTTGAGTAACAACTCAAACATCACACAGTTTGAAGCCTGTGGGATATCCACTTGCGTCTCTAAGTACTCTTTGATGAGGGAGAGTATGAATCTGAAGAGTATGGAGATTTATACCATGCTCGGTCTGCTCTTTCTCCTATTTCGTTTTTCTCTCCTAGATTCTATGTCTAATCGATTCAGCCGTCTTGACAAATCACTGTAATAGAAACTATCCTCATTTAATAACGCACTTCTTCTATAACCCATTTTTCTTCAAAAAAACTAGCAGACAACGCGTTTCTTTGACAAAATATAACAGAATGATAAGCGTTTGTGAAAGAGACCGTGAAAACTTCTTGCTATCAGATACTTTTTACATTCTCATCATTTATCATTGAGAAAGTATTAGAATTGTCAGAAATGTTACACCTCAATTTTTGAATGTGTATAAAATCCGGCATTTGAATATTTTTGTTTAAAGTTGACAAATTCACTGTCTCTAACATGGACTGAATAACCGGAATATTAATACTTTTTATAGTCACATCCGTTATATTTTAGTGCGGTACGTGAAATATGCCAGTAAACGAAGAATGGAAATCATAACTATAAATATTTGATGAAGATATTAATTACGAATAATGGTTTTCCTGGCATTTGATTCATATGGACTATGAAATTAATAATCTCATTATTTAGTTTACCACAGTGAAAAATCATCTTGCTGCCATCCTGGAGACCCGTGTTCGATTCGTACCAGATTCTTTTATAAACCAATTCCTTCTGTCTCAGCTCTTATAATATTATATAATACCTGATCTTATCCTTAATAATATATTAAATTGCCAATGTGTGTAATTACATTTGAGATACAAACATACATCTAATATGCAAGGTTTGTCCGGAAAGTATCCGACCTAGTGATGTAACAGGAGTAAGAGTTGAGTCTGGTTAATAGCGATGTTATCTCCTTCAAAGTGCTCCCTTCGGAAGCCACAAACTTCTTCCAGCGATCATCCCACTTTCGATAGCACTCCTTGCTGCTTCGTCACGTTCTATTTTACTTTCTTTACGTCTTTTAATCATAGGGAGCCAGGTCAAGACTTATGGGGGCTGCCGAAGTTGTGTCATACCGTGTTTCACCAGAAACTGCTGAATAAGCTGCGATGAACAAGCACGTGCACAACACCCTCCTGTTTGAAGGAAACAGTGATCATTCCCTTAATTTTGTTTCAACTCCGGTGCGCTGTCTTCATTCTCTGTGATCCAGGTGTGTTCCACTGCGAAGATTGGGCCTTTGTTTCAGGGCCATAGCCATAGACCCATGACTCATCCCCAGTAATGACCTATTTGAAAATGTTTGGGTTGCTTCTTTTTGATTCTAAATTGTCCAGACACGTGGCTCATCCTCAAATCTTGCCTCAAAATTCCCGAAACAATAGTTTTTGGAATCCCAAGGTCTTCCTCTATCTCTTTCACTGTTAAACGACGATTTCCATCAATCAACAATGGCATTTGCTCCACATTTTCAGATATTTAGGCCTTTGCGGGCCTGCTAGAGCGGGGATCACTTTTCAGTGAAGTACGACCACCCTTAAATCACCTAAAACACTCTTTAGCCTAAGTATCACTCATAAACTCGTCACCATATACTTTCAGAATCATAATGGTGGTTTTCGAAAATGAATGGCCAAATATTTGGCAAAATTTAATGCACACTATTTGTTAGGTGCATTCCGTCATCATGAAATGCGACGCGTACGTGGTTAAGCGTTTACGCAACTGCGTACGCTAATAAACTAAAGATTGGCAGGTCCGCGTCACTTAGTATTGCGGCTCACAGAGGCCTCCTTTGAAAAGTAAATATCCGTTTTTGACAAAAGCACAAACCTACAAAGTTAGAGCAAAAGGTCGGATACTTTAAGGACATACCTCTTGAGTTATATCTGTTCTTTTTTTCGAATATACGAAACAGGCTGAACATAGAAGTCTCTTTGTAAATCGGAATTTTTTTCTCGTGTTGGTAATAACGTGGGAACCTCGAAAAAACTGGACGCCATCGTAGTCTCATCGTATTAGCCTGTGAACTATCAAGTCTTCCACTTTGTTTTCTGTTGACCTTAATTTCGAAAATTCGCAAGATTTCTGTTGAGAAAATTGTTGCCCATTTAATAATTGTTCCTGCATTATTTAAAGTTCCCATAGAAAGAGATGCAGTATTTATAAAGAAGTAGGTGCTTGATTATTACTGATTCTTTTTAATATTCGCCACTGCGGAACAAATTGAGTAATTAATCAAGTATAATTTTTTTCCGTGTAATTAAATCTAAAAAAAGAAACCTCCCAACTGCTCGATATAGAGGTCTTAGCGGTTTTGATTAATTTGAAACGAAGCTCCTCTGCATCCGTGTATTTAGGAACCTGGCACAGGAAAGTGGTCAGAATTATAAGCAGTGGTCACTAAAGCCACGATTTATGATCTCGGAGTTGTTTGGCGAATACGTAATCTGAAACGCAACCAGTAATACAATGCGCTACATGCACCTTACACGAATGACGCGTTTAACGAATCAAAAAATTGCAGTTTGAATTTTTTAATTTAGTTCATGAGTCAAAATTCAGTGTACGACCGAGTGTTAATTATTGGAAATCGTCTTTTAATAGTAAGACATATAGAGGAAGACCTCGGAATTAAAAAAACTATTGTTTCGGAAATTTTCAGCTAAAATTTGGGGATGAGCCGTATGACTGGGAAATTAGTTTCACGGCTGCTGACTGACAACCAAAAGAATTATTGAGTAGAAGTTGCCACAATTTAAAATCAATAACAAACAACTCGAAAATGCCCAAAAATGTAATGACTGTGGACGAGTTATGGGTTTATGGCTATGGCACAAAGAAAAAAAGGACTAATATTCACAGTGCTCGATACCTGGATCTCCGAAAGTGAAGAAAGCGCGCCAGAGTCAGGTCATCATCAAGGCAATGCTTACTGTTTCCTTCGACCGGGAAGATGCTGTGCACCAAAAATGCAATAAGAAGGAAACGGCCTGATTTGTGAAAAAGTGGCGACTGGGCCCATGACAATGACAAGGCACCTGCCCATCCATCGCAGCCTATTCAGCAATTTCTGGTGAAACATGGCCTTACACAACTTCAGAAGCTCCCATACAATCCTGACCTGGCTACCTGCGCTTTCTGGCTGTTTCCCGAATTGAAGTACAAATCCTCTAAAAGGAAAACGATTCCAAGGCCTAGAGGAAATAAAACAGGTTTTGATGAAGCAGTCATTAACAATTGCGAAAGGTGACTTTTAAAAGTGCTTCTAAAAGTAAGAGGATCGTTGCAAGAACGTTTTGTTTTACAAAGGGGAGTACTTTGAAGGCGATATCATCGCTTGCGATTATTTGACAACTCCTTCTTTTTGAAAAAAGCAATTTCTAATTTTGTGAGGAATTGAAGAAATACCAGCTTCTTAAATATATAATTTTATAGGATATAAACATGAGCTGATTCTCTGACGAATAAGTTCCACGGACCATTTCCTTCAAACCTTATGAAAATCTTTTGCGACTTTTAGCGATTTTTGAAGTTAGAATTATATTTGTGTCGAACCAACCATAACCTTATTTTTACATGAATGATTATACAATATAATAATATGAGTATCAATTAAAATTCGAATTTGAATTATGATCTCTTCTTCGTTAATTTGGATATGGAATCGAAAAGTACACAAATCCCTTTTTTTGATTAAAGTGACCAAAATTTTGGATCTGCTATTCTAAATTTTCTATTTTAATTTTTGAAAATCGTAATTAAATACCCTAAAAAGTTTTAATAACCCATTTTCATGGAAATCGCATATCTGTGAAATACATGGTTTCTACATTTGAATTTGAATTTTTTAATCGTTCCTTTCTCTCTAAGTAACTAATTTTTTTTAATGATTTTTTTCATAGAAAAAAACATATAATAGCTACGTTAGAAGTCTATTTTAATTCGATGTGGACTTTTGTCTCCATTATTGGGATTATGCCGCAATCTGCAAATGTGCAATTTGATTATTGATCATACAATTGCACAATGGGCAAACCAAGCACGACGTAGAACTTGTGAAATCAATTTACAATTTCACTATTATTGTTGAATTATGTGCAAATATTGTAAACCTATTGCGACGATGTGATTATAAAATAAAAAAAATAAAAACATTTTCATATTATTCTTCCATAAAGTACTACAAGCAACTCTAAGAATAAACAGTTAAAAATAAAATAAATGTAATTGTAGTAATGTATTAGTTTCTTTCATTTCAAATAAATGGTTCAAGCAGTCTTTTTGTACAGAAAGTATGAAATTCCGAAGAGACTTTCATTTTTGAACACTTGTATTGTAATTTCATTTCATGTTTGTAGAATATTGTATGCTAATAAAATATTATAATATATATTGTATATATGTATAATATATTGTGCATTATACATAACTATTTTATTGCAGGTTCACCACGTTGACTCATAATTTTTTTTTAATACGTAACAGTTTTAACATATTAATGAATTTTACACATCAAAAATTTGGCATAGACATTTTGAATTATGTAATTTTCATATTTTTTGATACACAAAAATGTCTCATCTCGGTCCTTAACTTTAATTATTATTTGGCTACTATAATCAGTATTGCCTGAGCTACTTCCTTTAAATCAAATCATAACGCTTAGGATACTTTTCGGAAAAATTAACTTTATAAGTTTGAGGCTCTCTACTTCTTACATGTAGTAAGCTAAAAATCAACAATGATTGGAATAGTCGACCCAATGTAGGTTTTGTAATAAAGACGCCTCACACGGTCCAACCTTGTAACTGGGACATTTTTGAAGGTACCTAGTTGAATTTTGATCCGTCCAATATCAGGAATCACAAATGGAAACAACTTTTCTTCTATGATTGGCCCAAGCATGTAGCCTTCCTTGATTGCTGCTCTGTAAAGCCCCCTGAATTCAAAGTTACTTTTATGATGATCTTGGGACGTATGCACATCAATTGAAACAGGAGCAGGATAAACTCTATGTCTTCTACGAAAAAAGAGGAATAATTCTGCAAGAAAAAAAGTGAACAGATAATTTCTGATACTAAAAGGAATATATCTTCATTATATAATGTGTTTGGAAGTGAATGCACCTCAAAAATAACATTAATTAAAAATCTTCACTACTGGCGGAGGTGTGGAGGGGCGTAATAAGATAAAAGGAGGGAAGCGTTTGAGAGGAATGATTATATAGAGTTAGGGGTTGGGAGTATATTAAGAGAGGAGAAAAAGGATTAGTGACGATTAGATAGGGAAAAATGAAAGGGTTAAAGTTTAAGGGTCATAGGCTTTACCTATGACCATTTGGGTGGAGAAGGGCGGGGACAGAAGTGGGGGAGGAGGGTGTGGAAACAATGAGGGGAACGTGGACTATTAGAAAATGTGAATGAGGGGATAGTGAGTAGTAGAAAGTAGGGTAGAGGAAAGTGACAGATGTGGAAAGGAGGGCTGAGGTGGAGAATATTTTGAGTGGGAAAGAGGGGTAGAGAGGATGTTAAGTTTAAGAAGTTTGGCGATAGCGAAAGTATAAGAGGAAGGGGAACGCGGAAGAAATTTTTTATATCTAATTTTTAATAATAATGATAATTGCACTTAAAATGAAGATATTATATTCACCAATAGGATTAGGGAAAACTGCCAAAATTAGGAATAGAGTACCAATAACTATCCTCATATTTCTAAATGAAGGAAACTCACGGGAATATAGGCAAGAGCGGAACTAGTGGATATTCTAGAAAATGTTTCAATTTATGTACATACAGTATTTATGATCTCATGTTACATTCAACTTAAATAAACACATTTGTAAGACGAATGCGTGAAGCTTATTAAAGTGAGATATTTGCATTTCGTAAATCTGTTTCTCCCATAACAAAAAATGATCGAGATGGATGGTATTACGTAAAATTGATAAAGAATGAAAGGCTTTTTATGCAATTAAAAACTAAATTAATATTATATTAGAAAGTTAATATGTTTCACCATCAAATTCATTTAGGGGCCAGTTTCTTGCTCAGTAAAACCTCTCGGGATTATTTGGAGTGATAAAAAAGAGTTGTTGTGAATTTTCTCATGAAGTTCATGGTACACAGGAATAACAAGCTTCATCCAAGTCATGCATGCAGCGAGGAAACCTGAAGGGAGAAATGCGTATTCATTTCTAATCCTTTCTTTGGTTTCGGCTTTTTATTCTCAACAATTGTGTAACGCTTCGAGTCAGTGTACGTAATTTCTCGACAAGCTAATAACCCTTTGCAGCTGATGACTGTTTACATTTGCCAATCATACGGGACGATTCGTGTTTTCAGTGAAATTTATGCAATGCCTTTCGATAGTTAACTTTACTTATATTTCGCAATGGTTGTGGTGATTCATAGAATGTATTAGTTCAGTTCATGAATATTACTAAACACTTTCAAGACGGACATTTCGATCACGTCACCCATCTCTTATATTCTTTAACTATGATGAGCATCAATTCGTGTTAGTGTCATAGTCTCGAATCAACAAATACACTCCATAAGATTGCATTAATCAACTTTCGGGACGACGATTCAAACATTCTATTACCAGTGACAACATTGAGATATTTCTTTCAAACGGGTTATCTAATTTAATTACTGGTCGTGTCAGTACAAAGTTAGGTCATTCAAGATGTCTAAAACACAAGCTGAGCTATGCCTTCTCGAGTAAGTTAGACTTGCTATACGAATGAAAAATTCGTTGCAATCGGTTCCTACAGTACACACGCGCGGTATGCTCCGGACATGATTGGAGACGCTCAAAGCAAATTACTTGAACTTGAACAGCATGTTGAGTTGTTGGGAGCGCCTTTGGAGAAAGAAGTTACATATTTTCAGGATGACATATTCACCCAAAC
Organism: Andricus quercusramuli; assembly: GCA_932178445.1. NCBI lineage: Eukaryota > Metazoa > Arthropoda > Insecta > Hymenoptera > Cynipidae > Andricus > Andricus quercusramuli. The sequence goes on from CAKNXH010000976.1 coordinate 34,798, forward strand.
AGAAGAATGGTATCAAGTTGCTAAGGACAAATTCTTCGATGCGGTTGACGCTCTTGCCTTCCTGAAGGCATCTGACTCTTCAATAAACGTTAAGCCGCATTTCTCACCATCTTCTACGAGGTCGCTTCCAAAACTTACCTTGCCAACGTTCTCTGGAAATTATGCCGACTGATCGAATTTTTCGGACTTGTTTGAATCACTGATAGCTGAAGATAGAGAAATAGCGGATGTTGTTAAATTAAATCATTTGGAAACAAATTTAACAGGAGAGCCGGCTAAGCTCCTTCAGAACATTCCGGTTACAAACGAAAATTATTATAAGCGTGCATGGGATTTGTTAGCCAAACGTTATGAGAATAAGAGAATATTGATAAATTCTCACTTGTCTATTCTCTTTTTGTTAAAGCTCCTAATGTCGGAATCAGCTTCGAATTTGAAGGATCTAGTCAATACCTCTGAAGAAAATCTAGAGGCTACTAAGGCGCTTAAATGTCCAGTCACTCACAAACTCGACGTGACTGGGAGACATGCCTTGGTGATACGACACAGTCTCCTTCTTATGATTCCTTGCACGAATTTCTTGAGGACAAGGTTCGCACATTGGAGATTCTTGGAGGGAATCCATCCAAGTTGAAGGATTCTTCGGATTCAAAGTCGAATGACAAACCGCAGGCATTAGAGTATGGTAAACAAAACCGCGGGTCGAACAAGAGCTCTGCACCATCATCTCACCTTTCAACAGATCAGACTCAATATTGTCATCAACTGCTTAAAAAGGTTTCGGTTGTGGGCAAGCACACTTCTTGATGTATTGCGTTCAGTTTAGAGCGGTGAATGCAATACAACGAAACAAATTTGCGGCTAAAATGAAACCATGCCTTAACGGTCTGTGTCAACATTCAACAAGCGAATGTCCTTCATCCAGAACGTGTCCATTATGTGATCAAAAATATCACACCGGGCTTCATCAAGATGCGACGACATCAAACATCACTCATCACCTTCAACTCAAGGAGAAGATCGTAAATTGTCCAGCGTTCATCATCTCAGTATTCATCATGTGATTCGACCTAGAGCAAAAGGTCTATTACCTACAGCTTCTATCAAGGTCAAGTCAATTAGTGGTGCTTCAGTGTATGCGTGCACTCCCTGGTCAGGGTTCTGAAGTGTCTCTCGTATCTGAGTCTCTCGTACAACGAGGCAAGCTCGCGCGTTCAAGTTGTGAATTAGGTTTGCTAACTATCAGCTCAGTACGTCCCACACCGACTCACGCTGCAGTGTCGTGTATTTTTGCGCCACGTTTCGAACCGGACTTCGAGTATCCATTGGACGCGTTCGTGCTTCCGCGTCTCAGTCCATAGCGCCCACGTTTCGAAAGGGGCAATGGAAGTTGATATCATCTTTGAGGTTTAAATCTAGCGGACCCAGATTTCGGAAACTCAAGACTGATCGACTTGCTCATTGAAGCAGACGTTTGTCCTTATCTGCTTCATCCGAATATACGGAAAGGTCCCTTTGACGTTCCTGTTGCTCAGGAAAAATACTTCGCCTGGATCTTATCTGAGAAAACTACAGGTAATTCGTTACCTGAATCAACTGAAGAACCTTCTTCAAAATGACGTTTGAAGAACATGAATGTGATGATTTCTTCGTGTCAACTTATTCGCGCACTCTTGAAGGACGCTGCATTGTTCGTCTTCCGAGGAAGAAAGATATTTCATCATTTGGTGATTCTTTTCGGCCAGCCTTCCGCATGCTTCAATGCGTGCAACGTCGCCTCGTAAACGACGCATCCTTTTTCAGAGCCTACGATGAATTTCTCAAGGAATAGGAAAGTCTTGGCCACATGGCGCCTGACACTCAGTCTTCTAATCGTCGTGACTCTTCTCGCTCCTTGCACCTCTCACATCACATGGTATCGCATGAATCGAGCGCTACTACTAAGTTGAGAGTCTTCTTCAATGGATCTCAGAAAAATCAAGCTGGAATTTCGCTCAATGAATGCTTGCACACTGAAGCCACACTTCTCCCAAATCTACTCGACATTTTGTTTGGTTGGAGATGTTCTCGTGTAGCTCTGCATGCTCACGTGAAGAAAATGTACCGACAAATCCAGGTACACCGAGATGATCAGGATCTTCAACTTATCCTGTGAAGAAAATCGTAAAATGATTCAGTTCAAACGTTTCGTCTCACCACAGTCACTCACTGTTTGTCTTGTGTTCCTTTTCTTGCACTCCGTTGCATTCAATAACTCGCCCTTGATGAGGATGAAAATGATCCAAAAGCAGCTGAAAGTGTACGTCGAGGTACATATGTGGACGACGTAAGCACAGGTGCAGATAACTTCGAGGAGGCAATTTCTTCACAGAATCTATTACAACGACTTTTCATAGAAGGTGGATTTCCACTTCGAAAGTGGATGTCAAGTGATTCTGATATACTAGAGAAAATTTCAGAAGAACTTCAAGCTTCGTCTCAGCCTCTGTCCTTGGCAGCAATCCCTCCAGCCTTCCAGCAATGTGTAATCTAACAGTCACGTAGACCTGAATTCACGGACATCCCACAAAATGGAAGACCATCATAACCAATACAGTTTCCGAAATCCAAACCATACTACCATCAGCAATTTATCATCACGTTTCTTTATCAAGCAGCCCTGCTGATTGGGCTTTGAGAGTCTCTCTGTCAAGGAGCCTTGAATCCTGATCAGAAACATCCTTTCATTCTCCGCTCTGAATCAATGCTGATGACTCTGCTTATTGATCATAATCATTGAAATTGTATTCATTGTGGTGTCCAGCTCACTCTCGTAACTTTGAGGCGAACCTACTGGATTCTCCGTGGTCGACCGGTCGTGAGGGCCTTTATTCATAGATGTTTACCTTGCCTACGACATCAAGCTGTAAAGCTTCAACAATTGATGGCAGACCTCCCAGCAGTTCGCTCTACTGCGATTCGACCGTTTCTACATACTGGCGTTGATTATGCTGGACCCGTTCTCTTGCGAACAACTGACGGTCGTGGTTATCGATCATTTAAGGGCTACGTCCAGTCTTCGTTTATTGTTCTACTCGAGCTGTCCATTTGGAAGCTCTCTCGGTCTATACGGCTTATGCCTTTCCAGCTGCCTACTACAGATTCATTTTGCGACATGGAATTTGTGCTACCTTGACCAGCGATCAAGGTACAAACTTCGTTGGAGCAGATGTCAAACTTAGAGCGATGTTTTCAGCAGCTTCAAAGGATTCAACCCTTTTAGATTCATGTCTCGCTTCGTATGGCTTAGAGTGGCAATATAATCCACCAGGTGCGCCGTATTTTGGGAAAATTTGGGAAGTGGCAGTGGAATCAGCGAAACACCACCTTCGGCGAGTCATCAGAAACACTTCGCTTACATACGAAGAAGTGAGCACATTTCTGGTTCAAGTAGAGACCTGTTTCAATTCAAGACCTCTTCAGTCAATGTCCGATGATCCTGACGATCTGACGGCTCTTACTCCAGGTCATTTTTCAATCGCAGAATCTCTCAACAGTATCCCTGAGCCAGGTTACATTGACATTGCCTCGAATCGCTTATCTCGATGGCAATGGTTACAACGAATGCGTCAGCATTTCTGGAAACGTCGGTTTTCGGATTACCTAAAAGAGCTTCAATCTCGTTCGAAGTGGAGGACTCTTTATCCATCACTTGAAGTTGGTGACTTCACTTTTATCAGTGATAAAAAATTCATCACCCACAAAGTGGTCTTGGGGTCGTGTTGTTGAGCTCCATCTCGGATCTGATGGTCATGTGCGCGTTGTGTCTCTCCGCACTGTGAGTGGTTTGTTTAAACGCCCTATAGTAAAATTGTGTCTTCGATCAAGGGCGAAGGAAAATGTTTGAATCTCTTCTCAAAGTGCCGTGTACTTTCTTTTCGGTTGTTTCAGTTGAATGTTTCAATTTATTTATTTTCCTCTTGTTCTGTTGATGACAGTTTTAACCACATATTTATCAGATTGTCCTTGAAAATTTGCAATCAGTTTTTTTTTAAATTGTAGTCCTTTTTGTCATTATCAAATTATTATATTTTGGAATGAACTGTGTGAATCTTTTTCATTTTATCCCAAAAAAGCGGGCGGAATGTTCGGAATTGACTGATTTATTTTATTGAGTACATGGTTTATTTTAATTGCACTCATATAACATTGAATTTTCATTTTAGACTTTAATTTCATATGTTCACATTTTAATGGATGGCGTTGTAGAGCGTGAAATCTCCCTTGCTGTTGAAATAGTCTCGTAACTGTCTCCGCACTTTCCTGACATCTACAATGCCCCTACCCCCTATTTTTCGTGGTAGAACTACACTTTCAATCGCCGAATCACTGTGGTGGATTCGGTGCTTCGTCATTTCTACGCGGATGATCACGTTTAATCGTTCGAGGTCGGTGTTCGACCATTTTAAGAGCCTAAAGAAGTACGTGAGGACAGGGATGGCATAGGTGTTGATTATCCTGATCTTGTTCGTTGAGTTAAGAGAACTCTTCAGGACCAACCTGAGTCTTGTAGTGAAGGCAATCGTTAGGATTTTCTTAACTATCGTATGATGAATACTCTTAGATTCATGAATACCCAGGTATTGATGTGACTCACCCTCAGCCATTGCCTCTATCTCATTCTCGAAATCGTTCTCTAGCTTAATTCACCTCTGGCTAAATGCACTGTTCTGCATTTATCTAGTCCAAACTCCATGTAGATATAATTTGAAAAATGCTTTGTGACATCGATCACTTGCTGCAGTTTCTGTTCCGAACTCGCGTATGGCTTCAGGTCATCCATGTATAGAAGATGGGTCACTTGATGACCATCCTCGTTATGATGTATTCGAAACCCATGAGACATGCTATTTAGTGTTTCGCTTAGTAAGTTTAACGCTAAGCAGAACCATAATGCACTGAAGGAGTCTCCTGGGAATATACTCATCTTGTTGCGTATTGAGCTAGTTATCCTTGGTTGTGCATGGTCAAAATACTTGAATCTTGTACCCCAAAGCATCATCGCACGACTTAGGAAGTCAACGATGCGTGGGAAATTTTTTTATACTTTCAAGACTTCAAGAAAATAGTCATTTGGTATGGAAACAAACGCTTGCTTGCAGTCAACGTATGCCATGTGCAAGTTTCTTTGATGTTTACGAGCTTGCGTCGAGGCAACAGCGTCTGTGGTGACTAGATCTTTGCTGCCTCGTGAGTTTTTACAACATCCTTTTTTTTTATTTTGTAAGGATGTAATTCTCGTCACAGTGAGAATATACCTCATCTGCTATGAGAGCTGTAAGACATTTATATATTGTTGGAAGACAGGCTACCGATCGAAATTCATATGAATTTTGAACGTCTAGTTTTTTAATAGCCTGGAGCATGAAGCCTGGCATCAGACCTGGATGTTCGATGATCTTCTGAAAACACCTTGCCAACGCAGGATGCACACTAGTCAGGTACTTGTACCAGAAGTTGTGCACCATGTCCGGACCTGGAGCTTTCCAGTTACTTGCTCTTTTCGAAACAGCTGAAACATCTAAAGCCGTGATGTTAGTCAGCTCCATTTCAGATTTATTGCTTGCTCTTGCTTCCTCTAGTAGGAACCACGCAGTGTCCAAATGGCTTCTGTTAGTTTTTCTCCAATCATTCGAGCAGTAGTTAGTCATATCTTCCAATTGAGGGACTTTGGTATCTTGTTAGCTATTTTGCTTCACACTCAGTTTACGATATCACCTTCTTTCATCTGCCTGAATGGTTCGATCTTCTTGCCTTCTTGCACTACTTTTCTTGTACCGACCCAGTCTAGCAGTAGGAACATCAAGTCTCTGCCGTTGGAAGTCTATAATCTCATCCAATATTACTGGTGTCAATGTCTCGATGTACCAAGGGTGGATGATTTCATCAAAATGGTGTATCAGCTTTCTGGTTCTATTTCCTTTCTCATATTGAGTCAGTCGACCTAATTTGCATCTCACCTTGCTGACATCCATATCCAACATGATCTTTTATGGTGGATCTCGCTTCCTTCCAGCAGCAAAGACTGCATTTGTAGGCCTAGTTCTGCGGCCCAACGTTCTAACGGTTGCCACAGCTGCACAGTATACAAGAGTTTGCACCTCTAACGTAGTTTGTGTTGCGTTCAAATGCATAGGTAAAACCTTGCTGTTCAGGTGTTCTATTAGTGGACGCAGATTATTTGTGATGTTTATCTTGAGCCTTTGTGTTGGTTCTACATGTCTGAAATCCAGTGAAGCATGGCACAAAATTCCTTTCAAGGTGTGGTTTTAGTGGATCCGGTACTTGATGTTCATTATCCCTAGCACCTATGCCTCTAGCTACAATCAGGTTCTCATTGTGCACATCTTTCAAAGAAAGTACATCAATAGGAAGCTGTTGTTCCACTCCCATTTCGATGGCAACTATTTCAACAGTCCACTTTTCTTTGCCAAAAAATAAAAGCGCATTAAATCTCTGTTTATATGGTATGTCCATTTTAATTCCCTTCTTGGTTGTTGAACCTCTGCTTCTGGCTCTCCTCTGGAGGATGTGGTGGTGCTGAATCATCACCAGGTTGAGGAAGAACATTAATTGCCGCTGCTTCTTCTTGTGACATGGCTTTCTCTAACTGATGTTCGTTGCCGTTGTTCTTCCACGCCAAATCAACCTGTCTTTTAATCTCCATTGCTCGATCTTCTGAGATGCGTAGATTATTTCTGATGTCTTTCACCTCAGCGATAAGATTTCATAGTACGAGTTTCTCTATTTGAGGATACTTTGCTGAAAATTTCGTTCTAATATTGTATCCTCTTTTGCGTAGGGATTTAAACCTCACACTTTCATGATAGAGACGCACCAGTTCCTCATTCATTGTGGTATTCCACTTCATGCTCTCCCACGGTATTTCTGTTAAGTCTATAAGGTCAAGTCTGGCCCAAGATTGGCGTTGCTCAACCATCCAAGAACAATTAAAGGTCTAAGTTGATAACTGAGTCTGTGTCTAAAGTGATAGGAAATACGAAATTCACATTATCAAACCAAGCTCAGTTGAAGACACTGATAGTGAAAAATGTTTTTTTTTCTTCAAATTATAACACAAAGATAAAGGGAGTCGAGGAAGCGGCTGACCAGCCACCAATACGGCTGACCATATGGCCAGGCGTGGGGCTAGCTAAGAGGACATTACACTTTTGGGCAGGCCCAGACAACACAATCTGGCTAGTGTCAAGACTGGAAACAAGATGGTCTGGTCTAGGTAGTGCCAGCGCCAGAAACTCTTTCTACACGGGACTTTGTATACGTCTATTTTGGGGAATTCGTATTGAGATTTCAAAAATGTGGTCAGGAGTCTCCGGTGATTTTTCTCTGCAACTGGTTATTATTAAGGATCATACGCAAAATTTTAGAAATGCATCAGAACTTTTGATGGAGACGTTGAGAATAAAAATTTGCTGCAGGTTCTTCTTGAGTGTTGATCTCAATATTGGATATATTGTGAGTTGCAAAAAGAGGAAAGGCTTTGTGGTACATTTTTCATTAGAGACATTTATTAACAGAAAACGCAGATATACATAATTTTCGTTCTAAAATTCATCCACGCTGCCACTATGATTCCAGATTTTTGAATTAATATTTTCGTTCTATTTTAGGCGTGAAATAATTTTCAAAGAAAACTTAAGTTTGTTTTTCAATGCTCCATTTAACAAAAGTTCATAGTACAAATTTCACAACATTACGGCAGCGGCCCACGTATAGATTTTATAAAAATGTTTTTTTCGTTTTCATTCCAAAAATGAGTGGCCATAGTGGCTACTGTCCCTTCAGTTCTGCCACATCTGCTCTAAAGTTGAATTATTCGCGAATTTCAGCAATACGAATATTTTCTCGCCTGATCTTCTTGCGGAAGTGACCATTCAGAGAATCGTTCTTTAATATTGGTACAATCTCGTTGGCATTGTCGTCATTGATACGAATTTTAACTCTTCCAAAGTTATCACGATCTTCAAACCTAGGATCTATAAGTGGAAGCAAATATCTAAATACGACTATTCCAATTATGTACTTGTGATCCTCACTTATTCCGACCTTATAAAATCCTGCTCGTAAACTATATCTTCGACCTGTATATGTTAAACTTTCGTAATGATGAACATTAAGTTGAATGTCATTAGGATGAACCTTGGTGCTTGTAAAATTCCAAAATGAGACTGCGGAAAGAAAGTATGAGTAATAAAATAATTATTGTGTTAAGTATTGAATCAGTTAAATAAATCACAGTTTTTATTCAAAATTATAATACTTGATTGTGATTTTCCTTGATATTTACAACTTATTTGGAATCAAAAGAACAGATTGCAAAACGATTGCTAATATATCATTCAATGATAATAATAAGGATATAATTAACAATAGTTCTGGCTTGAACGAAAAAAAAATAATAATAAAACATCAAAATTTGTATTATGCGGTCAAACTATGAAGGATACGAAAAAAATGAACTAAAAGAAATTATTCATCAAAAGTAGGTCAACAAATTTGTTGATAATCATTTTCTGATAGGACATGTAGTTTTTGTTTAAATCGTACAAAATAACAAGACAATCAAAAAAATAAATGTTTGGAAAAACAAATTTTAAGGGATTTGAAAGATTTGAGGATATGTTACAAGATAAGGAATTTCAAGATTTTGAGAATTAAAAGAAATGGTAGAAGGGTATCAAAGATATTAAAGGATTTTGAAGACTTGAGGGGATTGTAGGGAATTTGAACAAAATTTCTACAGAACCCTAGAGATTAAATGGAATGGAATTAGATTTTTCGGGACCTTCAAGGATTTCTACGGATTTCATGGGATTGTATAGGGTCTCGAAGGATTTCAAATATTTGAACATTTTTGAAGGAATTTTAAAAGATATCAAACATTTTAAGATTTTGTACGAGATTTCAAAAGATTTGAGGGATTTCAAGAATATCAGAGGATTTTAAAGAATATAGTGTCTTTTGAAAAATAACGAGGAAGTTATTGAAATTTGAAACAATTCTGCAGAATTATCAAGGTGACCACTAAACTGGAAAATGATAGTGAATTTTTTTTTTGACCAGCAACTCTTGCATATTTTTACAAGAAGACTCTATCCAATCATTTGAAATATGACAAATTTACAATCAAATTATGTGAAATGGAATGTCTGATACTTAAAACAAATATATTTTTATGGCCAACGGCCATACCACGCTGAAAAAACCAGTTCTCGTTAGATCACTGAAGTTAAGCAGTGTTGGGCGTGGTTAGTACTCGGATGGGTGGCCGTTCAGGATACTGCGTGCTGTTGACTCGTCGTGGATGTGGTGAGCCCACACTTGTAGTTATTTACTACAAGAAACTATCCACCTAGAAACACTACCCGAATCGGGTAGTGTCACGCCTACCCCGAAAGGGAAATGGCTTAATGGTATACATGTGTTGTGGAGGGGCGATGGTAAGAGGCTAGGAGGGGAGCATTCGAATGAGTATACAGAGTTAGGGTCTGGAAGTATAATAGAAGAGAAGGGAGGGATCCGGTTGACAAATAATGAGGGAAAAGAGAAGGGGTTAGGCTGTAGGGGTAATCGGCTTCACTTATACTTATTATGGTGTAAAAGGACGATGAAAGTGCTTTATACGGTCTGTGAGGTAAACGGAGGGGGTAGGTGTAAAATCATTGACGTTAGCAGAGGATATTAGAAGTATATACACCACAAAAATAATAATAATTAAATAATCTTCACTACTGACAGTGTTGTGGAGGGACGTTAGTAAGAGAGAAGGAGGGGAGCGTTCGGTAGGAAGGAGTATACCAAATTAGGGAGGGGGAGGTTGTGGGAGGCGATGGAGGATAGGGGAGTAGAGAGAGGCCTAATTGAAAGGGTAAGGAAGATATATGAAGAGACGAAAGACAAGGTAAGAGGAGGGGAGGGGATTTCGGAGGGATTCTGGATGGATAAGGGGTTAAGGCAAGGGTGTCCACTTAGCCCAACGCGTTTTGCGATTTTAATTGCGGATATGGAAAGAGGAGGCCGGGGTGGTAGGAGGAGTCAGGATAGGAGGGGTTAGAATTTGGTCACTAGCGTATGCAGATGACATAGTGTTGCTGGCAAGCAGCGAGAAGGCCTTAAAGGAGATGATGAAGAGCTTGAGAAGATACCTGGGTAAAAAGAGGTTAGAGCTGAATGCGGAAAAGTCCAAGGTTATGGTGTTCAGAAAAGGAGGGGGAAGGGATAAGGCAAGGGAGCGGAAGTGGAAGAGAAAGGAGGTGCAAAAGGTGAAAGAGTTTGTGTACCTGGGCTTCGTGTTTCGAAGGAATGGGAGAATGAAATTGTTTGATTCACTAGTGATGAGTATGCTATTGTATGGGGTAGAGGTGTCGGGGTGAAAGGAAAGTGAAGAGGTAAATAGAATGCAGGAGAGGTATGTAAAGTGGACCCTGGGGTTGGCAAGGAACACGCCTAATTATATTGTCAGGAGGGAGACGGGGAGAACGAGTGTAGGAATTCTAGCAGGGAGCCGGGCGTGTAAATATGAAGAAAAATTTTTGTAATAGGGGGGAAGTAGGCTGGTTAGGGAGTGTTGCTGGGAGAAGGAGAACAGGGGAGAGGGTGGGAAGATGGAGGCTGAGAGGGAAAGGTACTTTAGAATGAATGGACTGCGGATGGATGAAGTGAGAAGGATGCCCGAGGAAGGAAGGACTTGGTTAAGCAGAATGGCATGGAGAGAGAAAAGACAGAAGAGGAAGAGAGAATAAGAGAGTCAAGATTTAACGGGAACTATGTGTGGATTATGCCAAGGGCAAGAGCGCAATATTTATGTGAGAAAGGAGAGAAAGGAAGTCAGGAGCTTATAGCGAGGATGAGGTGTGGGTGTATGGAGGGTTTCAATAGGTTCTGGCTCTCTCGGGAGAAGAGGATGTGTGAACTGTGTGGAAAGGGGGATGCAAGAGTGGAGCACTTGTTGGAGGAGTGCGTGGAGGTGGAAAGAAGTGAGATAAGCATGGAGGCATTGTTGCATGAAAAGGGGGAAAAAGGGCAGTAGCATGGGTGAAGGAAGTGTTGGGTAAGATGCAGATGAAGAGAAGGAAGAGGAGTGGAGAAGGAAAGATTGTAAATAGGAGAGAAAGTAGATATAAGTAAGATGTAAATATTGTAAATAGTAGATAAGTAATAGGTATTAGCTGCGAAAACAGAAGTTGGCAAGCGAGGCAATGCGAAAAAGTAGGGACATGCGAGCGAGGCGAAGCGAGGAAGGCAAGGTGATAAGAGCGTGCGGATTAGAAATAAGGAATGGATGGATGTTAGTTTTCAAGGGTTAGTTTTAAGAAAATTCTGTAAAAAATGGATGTGTAAGCAAGTCAATTTTTTAAGGCCAGCAAGCTGAAAAATAAACGTGTATCTATCTACCAAATTAGGGCTCGGGAGTATGTAAGAAGAGGAGGGACGAGATTAGGGACAAATTTGAAGGGAAAAAGGAGGGATTAATGTTATAGCTTTCACCTATTACCATTTGTGTGAAGAAGTCAGTGTTATAGGTTTTACCCATTCCCATTAGTCTAAATAAAAGCTTGGTGTGGGCTGGATACTGGCTATATCACTAAAGGACTAGAGATAGGTGTAGAAGCATTAAGGGAAGCAGAGAATATTAGTATAGGTGATTAAAGAGGTAAGAGATAGTAGAGAGGAGAGTAGGGCGATTGTGAGATCTGGGAAGAAGGGCTTAGGTGAGGAATATTGGCGAGTGATTACAGGCCAGAGGAGTGGGGGTTTTGGTTAGGGAGTATGAGAAAATGGATAAGAGAGAAGAGAATTCGGGGAAGTTTTTTTATTTTCAATTTTTAATAACAATGATAATTGCACATAAAATGAAGTATCATATTTACCAACAGTATAAGGGAAAACCGCCAAGATTAGGAATAGAGTACTGATAACTATCCTCATCTTTCTAAATGATGGAAACTTACTGGAGTTTCAACAAGAATGTTATTACTCATTATTCTGAAAAATGTTTTAGTAAATATTACAGTATTCATGATTCCATATGGCATTCAACATGATAAAATACGGTTGTCAGACGAATGTGCGAAGGATATTTGACTGAGATATTTGCATTTCATAAATCTTTTTCTCCCATAATGAGAAATAATGGTGATGGGTGGTATTGCGCGCATTTGAGAGGGAATGAAAGGACGTCTTGCACGATTCAAAAATAAAGATTTTATTCGAAATTTAATTGAATGCTGCGTCATCCGAGTTACTTAGAAACCATGCAGGAATTACGTGAAATATTTTGGGTGGGGGCGTGGACAACGATCTGGTTGGTTTTATGGAAAATTCCGTAATACTAGTCGCTACCTATTAAATGCAATTCAGTTACTTACTATCCAAGACACCTAAATTACCATATATTTTTTTATATAAGAAAAAAAATGTCACATATGTAAAGAATGATATGAATTTCCAAAGAATGAATCAACACTGTAATTTTTACGACTCAAAAATTAAAGAATTTTTAAAATGAAAATGTGTCAAATTTGATGAATTTTAATTTCAAATCCTGAAAATTGACTTGTTTCAAAAGCAGCACTCGAAATTGCATTATTTTCTATTATACACATGCAACATTGATGAGTGTTTATTTGCAGATTTCAAACACTGAGGAATTTTCCACTGTAAATCTTCAAAATCGAACCACATATAAAAAAAAACTTTCATCATTCTGAACTATAAAATTCGGTAATTAATGAATCATCAATTGTTAATCTTAAAAATTAGGGCATTTCTAATTATGAATCTTCAAAATCGAGCTATTAAAGGAACGTTCAAAATAACATACCTTTAGAATATAAATCTTGAAAATTAAATAATTGTCAATTCTATATGTTAAAATTGAACAATCTCCAACTGTTACTGTTCAAAGTTGTAGAGCTCTGAATTTTAAATCTTCAAAATCGAAAAGTTTTCAATATTTAGAAAGTTTAAAATTTGTAAAATGAAGAAAGTTTAAAGTTTTACGTTTTAGAATTCCGTAATTTCGATTATTCACATTTTAAATTTCTTCACTTGGAAAGATTTAAAATGAAGAAGTTGATTTTTAAAATCCTTTAAATTTAAGATTCTTTATTTATACATCAGAAATGAAAAAATCACTTCACTCTAAAATATACATTTTCAAAATCAAATAACTTTCAATCCAATATTTTCAAAATTCCAAAATTTTGAATTAGAGCTCTTCGAAATTCTAGAGCTTTAGATTGTAAATATTTTTAGTTCAAGAGCTTTCAATTTTGTAAAAAATAAAAACTTTGTAATTTTGATGATTAACATTCGAACTTTCCTCAATTTGGAAGATTTCGAATTGAAAACGTGACTTTTGATCTTTATATTCATTGGAATTTAAGAATTTTGAATAATACATAATCAAAATAGAAAATTTTTTAATTGTGAATCTTCAAAATTAAATCATTAATAAAAACATTTGAAATTACATCTTTGTAAATTAGCCGAGTGAAAAAAGTCCCATCAGGATCCCAGATAAGTTTGGTACTTTAGCGGGACCATGTCCGGGATCTCAACGGGATCTCAATGTAACTATAGACATAAAAAATTAAACAAGTTGGCGAATTTTCAATCGTATGTAAATAAAAATATAAATAAATGTAAATATCTTCAAAATATAACTTTCATAACAAAGAAAATAATTTTGAATAATGACAAACATGTATTGGAAGAAAGAAGAACATTGATTGGAACCAAAGAATTTTCTTTGAACTTTTGAAAAATTTCCAAATTTGGTTTGAACCTTTGAAGAATATTTAGGGCTTATTCAAAAGTGACGTAGGGGACCATTCACAAAATACATGATACATTTTTCAGAACTTCTGGGCCCCCCCCCCGCGTGATACTTTTTTTATTGTTCTTAACATGGTTGGTGATTCTTCGACAGACTGCCCCCACCCCTAAACGTATTACGTATTTTGTGAATGACCACTAAGACGATTTGGGGGAGGGGAGATTTGTTCTAATCTGATTGTTTCTTATGAATTAACAAAGTAGTTCAAGCAAGAGCCACGTAGTTGAACTCTTATCCAAAAAAAGATAAATATTCTCAACAAACAATGTAATTGTTGATATTTGAACAAAACAAAGATTCTTAGTTTCAATAAAAACAGTTAAATAGAACCGAAAAAGACGAATTTTCTGCAAAAAACCTAAATCCTTATTCAGCGCCAATACATTTTCGACCAAACAGTTACATTTTCAACTAAAGAAGATCAACAAAAAAGCGAAATTTTTTACCGAATAGTTGAACTACAAAAAATACGAATTTTGAACAAGTAACATGAATTTTCAACTAAACAGTTGAATTTTTGAAACGGAAGAGATAATTTTTCAACTGAGTAGTTCAATTTTCGAACCAGAAGATTAATTTTTTACAAAAAGAAAGAATTTTCTAAAAAAAGATAAACTCTTTACCAAATAGTTGAATTTTCAACCCAGAAGAATAATTCTTTACCGAAAAAGTTAAATTTTGAATAAATTATATCAATTTACAACCAAATAGTTGAATTCTTAACAAAAAAGATCAACTACAACAAAAATTTCTAAATTTTCAGTTAAATACATTAGTTTTTAACATAGAGAACAAATTTTTAACAAGCTGGCTTGATTTCCAACTAAAAAAGAAGAATTTTCTACGAGAAATGTAATAGTTAATATTTCATCTAAAATAAAATATTATGCACCTAGGGGGAGAAGAAGTGCCTTCTCCCATGGCGCATACGTTATTTTTGATAACAAATAAATGATTTCAGACATTTGACGAGATTCAGTGATGATTTCAGTCCATATTAGATTCTGAATAAAGAAGCATGAAATGTATGTTAACTCATTCAAATTATCAAAAAGTCAATACAAAAATTGCCGGAAATTTTTGGTAGTAGACGATAATTTTAGAGGTGATTTCTGGTAACTTACTATAAATTGCCAAAATTCAATGTAAAAATGTCTATAAATTTGTGGACATTTTTGGTCATTCATGCTCATTTTACAGGTAAATATGGTAACTTACCATAAATTACCCGAAATTCATTTTCAAAAATTTCCATAAATTTCCAGATGAAAATTTTCGGTCTTTTATGGTAATTTTACCGGTAAATATGGTAACTTACCATAAATGACTCAAAATTCATTTTTAAAAATTTCCATAAATTTCTGGTTTATGAAAGGTTTCGGTCATTCATGGAAAATTGCCATAAACAACCCAGAATTCATTTCTAAAAATTTCCATAAAGTTCCGGAAATTTACAGACATTTTCGGTCATTTATGGTGATTTCACAGGTGACTTAACATAAGTTAACCAAAATTAATTTTTTTTTATTTCCATCAACTTTCGGAAATGTATGAAAACTTTCGGTAATTTACGGTAATTTTCTCAGTTATATATGATAACTTTCCATAAATAACCGCAAAATTCTATTATCTGCAACCAAAATTTCCTTACAGTTTTTACGGTGAGTAGACTGATATCACAGCCACACAAAAAAAATCTTTTGTTGGGTCTGGAGGTCAGACCATGCTGACTCTATGTTTTTGGGGTCGCTAAATCCGAATCCGAAATCCAAAGAACCTCAGCACGGCACAGTTCTGACATAACCTCAAAAAACCTCATAAACAATCTTTTTTAGATTATGGAGGTCAGATCATGTTCACCTTATGTTTTTGGGTTGCTGATTTCGAATTTGAGGTGCAAAAAAAACCAACAGGTCAGGGTTTTGACATAACCTCAAAAAACCTCATAAAAATTTTGTTTGGGTCTGGAGGTCAGACCAGGGTACCTCCTCGCGTTGACGGCGGTCAACGGAATGAGCCTGTGATCCGGCTTAGTCTTTGGATTACGGCTTTTATGCCCTCATAGCAGGCACACGCAAACGTTTTCCAATGCAGAGAGTTGGACCCTCAGAATTCGGATTCAGCGACCCCAAAAATATATAATAAACATGGTCTGACCCCCGGACTCGAAAAAAAATGTTAATGTCTTTTTTTGAGGTATGTCAGAAGCCGGACGTGCCGGGGTTTTTTGAACCGCGAATTCGGATTCAGCAACTCGAAAACATATAGTAAACTTAATCTGACCTCCAAATGCAGAAAAAGATTTTTAGAAGGTTTTTTCAAGTTATGTCAGTACCCTTACGTGCAGGGATTTTCTGGATCTTGGATTCGGATTCTGCGACCCCAAAAACATATAGTAAACATGGGTTGACCTACAGACCCGAAAGAAGATTTTTTTTTGTGTGGCTGTGTAATCGTAAAATGCGAACCCATAGATGTATTATTTTCATTATTCACTCCTGAAGGAACTTCTCAGTCCCTAGAGAGTAAAAAGTAGAGCTTTAGCCCCGCTCCATAGGCGTCAAAAAGGGCTAAAATCATGCAAGTGTCGTAAAAAATATTTTTAAGCTCGAACAGAAACAGTTGAATTTAAACAAGAAAGGAAAATTTCTAACCTACAAATTTCGACCCTCAACTTGAACTTATTAATAATCAATCGAACAGTTGCATTTTCAACAAAAAATTGATTTTCTGCAACAACCAAAATTTGAGGAAAATACATCAATTCTCAACCGCACAGATAAATTTTCACACAAGAAGACTAATTTTGTTCCAAAGATGGAATAGTTAAATTTCTAGCTGAAAAATTAATTTTCAACCAAAAAGATGAATTTTAACTGAAAATGTGATAGTTGATATTTCAACCAAAAAATATTTTAATTTAAAATGATTAACAGTTGATTTCATTAAAAAAGACGGGTTTTCAATAAGTCAATTTAATCCTCAATTTTCAACCACGAGGAATCATTCTAAAAATAAAATCAGTCAAATAGTCGAATTTTTAACTAAAAAAAAAAATAAGTTTCCTACAAAAAATGGACAGTTGTATTTGAACAAAATAAAAATTTCAACAAAATAGTTGGGGCTAAAGCAATGAATTTGACATAAAATGATGAATCTTCTACTAAAAAGTGAATGAGCAACAAATTAGTTCACCATTCAACTAAATACTTCAATTTTCTGATAAATTAATAAACTTTTGTGTTTTGGTGATTTGACATACGAGAAAATATTCTACTTAAGAAATTATTTTGACCACATACCTTCCCCCACCATCTGATACAGCATAGCAAAATCGTTACCCCCCCCCCCCAGATAGACCTCACGTAATTTATACATTGCCCCCTACTTACAGTTTTACATCACCACAAACTACTGAATTGGGCCTGCTGAAATAGATAACAATTCATAATTTAAAGGACTAAAATGATTTCCACTTTGTGTTCTTGTTAATTTACTTTTATTGTTGAAAAAAGCATTTTGTAACTGAAAAGGCTACTTAGCCTGAGGTTACACATCCAGTACGAAATTGTACTTTATTATTCGGAAACATGGTGTAAACAAATTTTTGTCTATGTTTTTATTTGGTAAGAACGTTTGGGATGTTGGGGAAATAAAAAAAAATCAAATCACTCTAACTGATCGCCCTAACGGATCTAGTGAACCGAGCGCTTACGCAATGGCACGGCCCTAAAGCGACCATACAGTGTCTATATAGGTTGGGCGGTTATTTGCAATTTTCACACACAAAGTGAGATATCAAGTTGATTTGCAAATTCAAATATAACACGAAGAAACTTTTGTATGTTCCTAAATTATTATTAAATTTTCGAAATTTTAAAATGAATATCTTCAATCTGAATTATACGACTTCAATCAGCTGGTACTCGTCCTCAGGCTGCGGGAACTCGTTGAAGTAACGATGCCACAAAGGTTCATCTGCGAATACTATCACCTTGTCATTAGTATTTATGTTTATTTTAACAATTCTGTGTTGCTCATTCACATATGGTAATAATTTGCCAAGTTGGATTCGTCCAACGATGAAGATGCCCATTTTTATTGCAGTATGAATATCTCCGAATAATGGATAAGTAGAACCTCGATCAGGTTTCCACCCATAAACGTTGAGTTCATATGGATCCGGACCATCATAAGGATGAATTTTAGCATATTTATTCATCTTGGAATCTCGATGCATAGCTAATTCAGTAAAAAATCAAAAATGTATAATTGTTAGGACTTACAATTAAATCGAAAGGATTCTAATTATAGTGTTTTTATAAGTAAATTTTTAATCAATTGGGTACTTCTACAAATTATTCAATTCTATAAGAAAATAACCCCTAAATTTTTCAGGATGCTAATCTTGGTCAATTTTTTTGTTGAATGCTCGATTCTGATTGACCCTTTTATGCACACCCATCTTTCTTAACGTTGTAACATACACGGAGTACCCGGCTCCCCACCTCCCTTTTTTCATTTTTTAAAATAATTATGCACTGAAATCGTTTTTTTGTCAAGTTTTCCAATAAATAAATATTGAAAGTGAACGCAAAAGGCACAAAACACTTTAAAGAACGGAACACTAAAACATTCCACCTGCTCTTCCTAGCGGATCCCGAAAATGGAAGGGTTACATTGCCCTGCTGGAAGTAGAAAAATTGAAAAAGATAGACATTGGAGAATAGGAAAAGCTTGAAATATTCTATCTCTCTCAATGGGTCACTTCGCATCCCTAAAACGCTACCTGTTCCTATCCCTAATCTCAATAATTTTCAATCTCTTTGTTATACGCGACTCGTATAGAGCGAGACTCTTTCAATATCAAATATAAAAACCCTCTCGCAGACGACGTTTCTTAATTCGGTAGGAAACCGTTTCAGATATTGGACCTTCAGATTTTGCAGAGAAAGAGACAAAGATAGCAAGACTGATAAGCCCTCTCAGGATAAAGAATATATGCTTCCTCACGCCGGCCGAGCAGTAGAACCAGGTGTAGGAAAGAGCCGCGCGTACAGCGCCATTGAAACTCCAGCGCGCATCTCCCTCCACTCGATCCTCCCCACTCCAGCCAGCTTCCGCAAGGCCCCGCGGGTTTAAAAGGGCGCGCTTCGCCACGGAACGGCAGAAGGATCAGGGCTCGAATTCCCGTTGTTAGCCCTTATCATCTCCCCGTGATGGAATACCGCGCTGGCACACTACCTATCTGTCTTTCTAGCTCTCAGGGCTGAAAGCCCGCTCTGGTAGCAAAGACTAACAGCTGGTCATCCGCCCTTAGTTCTTACAACTTCCCAAGACCGGATATCGGCATTAGGAGCCAAAGCGCCACCTCTCAAAGCACAGAAGAAGTACTTTCTCTCTCTCTTACCCACTCTCTGAGACCGCCATAAGCACTTCTTGCACGTAAACCGAATAAACTTGTTGAATCTCATTTTAACCTTTGCCCAATTCGTTGGATCAATTATTTTTCTTCCTTCTCCATTCCTCCATTTACGGGTTTGCTGGCATCCCCGCTCACTTGTTCCGATGATACAGCTGGCCTCCCAGCTGTACTTGGCTGTATCTCAAACGCTTTTCACCCATCAGTCCCCCCCCCCCCCCTCCACCCTATTCACGCATATGAAATGGGACCGACGGCACCGTAACTGCGCCTCATGCTACGGCACATGGCGTCACGAGTACGCCCTCTCGCTCATAGAGTCGGAACTCCTTACCGCTACTAACACTAACTACAAGAAAAGCTAGGACCATATCATTGTTCTCTACCTTTTGTGACCGAGGACCCTTATCTTTTCCTATCCCCGCGTCTATCTATCGATCTATTACAAATTTCAATATTTTTAATCTCTATCTTTTGTAAGCGAGGAATCTTATCGACCATGTACCAGAAAGACAACGTGACGTCCATGCTCATATACCTACGCGCTTAAAATTTATTTCTATACATTAGTAGACAACTGTCTTGAACTTGGCAAAACGAGCTGTCGGGCCTCTCCTCATGAGCCCGAAAACTGATTATACTTGCTGGTTACCTTAAACGTCAACCACCTAGAGGAAAAACCTTCAGGTTGACGTGAATAGATAAAGGATGGCATAAGATGGAGAAGAGAGAATTGAAAAAATAGACGTAAATTTAGATTAAAGAACAGGTGGAAAAGATATAAATTGATAGATGTAGTATATGACGAGTTACAGATGATGAGATTGAAAAAGTTAGACGGAAATCAAGATTGCGAGAGGTAGAAAGCGATTGACATAAATAGATAAAGGATATTATGTGATAAGGAAGAGGGGATTTAGAAAGATAGACGTGAAATTAGATTTACAGAAAGATAGAAAAATATTGATGTGGATAGATGAAGGAGTGGATGAGATAGGGGTGATGGTATTGAAAAAGATAGACGTAAATTCAGTTTCACAAAGAGATAGAAGAAGATTTATCTGGTTAGACGAAGGACGAGATGATATATCGAAAAGGGTATTAAAAAAGACAAACGTGAAATCAGATTGACATTCAATAAAAAAGATAGACGTTGATCGATGTAGGATAAAATGAGATAGATGAGAGAAATTAAAAAAGAAAGACGGGAATTTAGACTGAAAAATAGATAGAAAATTACTCACGTCAATAGATAAAGGATAGGATAAGATAGAAAGAAGGGTATCAAAAAAAATAGAGAGAGATTTAGATTAACAGAGAGATAGAATAAAATTGTCATGAATATATCAAGGGTGGGATGAGATAGAGAATGGGGGTTAGAAAAAACAGATGTGAATTTGGATTCGCAAACAGATGAAAAACTATAAACGTTGACAGATGTAGGATACGATGAGATAGACTATAGGTGAGACGAGATTGAAAAGGATAAAAGTGAATTAAATGGACAAAAAGATAGAAATAGTTAGACGTTGATAGATGTAGGATACGATAAGGTAGAGAAAAGGACATTAAAAATGATAGACTGGAATTTGGATTGACAGAGAGATATAAAAATATTGACGCGAATAGATGAAGAATACGATAAGATGAAGAAGGAGGAATTGCGAAAAATTGACGGAAATTTAGATTGACAGAGAGATAGTAAAAGATTGACATGGATATATGGAGGATATGATTGGATAGTGGAGAGGGGATTGAAAAAGATAGGCGTGAATTCAGATTGGCGGAGAGACAGAAAAAGATTGACATAGATAGACAAGGAATAGGATGAGATAGAGAACAGGGGATGGCAAAAATAGACATGAATTTAGATTCGCAAAAAGATAGAAAACAATAAACGTTGAAAGATGTAGGATATGATGAGATAGACTATAGGGAAAAGAAAATTAAAAAAGATAAAAGTGAATTTAGTCGACGAAAAGATAGAAAAAGTTGAACGTTGATAGATGTAGGACATGATGAGGTAACGATGAGGAGATGAAAAAGGATAGCCGGGGATTTCGAATAACAAAGAGACAAAAAAATGTTGACGTGAATAGATAAAGAATAGGATGGGGTTGAGGAACGGGGATTGAAAAAGATAGACGTGAATTCAGATTGGCGGAGACAGAAAAAAATTGACATAGATAGATGAGGAATAGGATGAGGTAGAAAATAGGGGATTGAAAAAATAGACATGAATTTAGATTCGCAAACAGATAGAAAGCGATAAACTGTGATAGATGTAGGATATTATGAGATAGAGGTTGATAGATGTATGATACGATGAGGTAGAGAAGAGAAGATTAAAAAGTATAGAGGAGAATTTGAAATGACAGATAGACAGACGAATATTGATGTGAATAAATAAAGAATACGATCAGATAAAAGAGGAGGGATTGAAAAAAAAGTACGGAAATTTAGATTGACAGAGAGATCGTGAAAGATTGACATGGATGGATCAAGGATAGGATAAGATAGAGGAGAGGGGATTGAAAAAGATGAACTTGAATTTAGATTGACAAAGAGACAGAAAAAGATTGACATAGATAGATAAGGAATAGGATGAGATAGAAAATAGGGGATTGGAAAAATAGATAAGAATTTAGATTCGCAAACAGATAGAAAGCGATAAACTCTGATAGAAATGTAGTTAGAAAAAGGAGATAAAATATTGAGAGGGAAAGTAGAGGAAATGAGGAGAGGGAAACTAGATATCAAGGGAGGAGATCTAAAGGAAGTAAGAAGAAATTGAGTGAAGTAATGGGAATTAATGGGAGGGCAAGCAGGTGAAGTGATAAAAACAAGGGGACGGAAGGTAGGGTCAGTAAGAAGAAATGATAGGAGCAGAAGTGGGGGAAGTAGGATGAATAAGGGAGATAGGGGAAATAAGGAGAGCAGAAGTATGAGAAGTACAATGAATGAGGAAGTAGGGGCGATTAAAAGAAGGGCAGTAGGGAGAACAAGCGTGAATCGGGGAAGGGAAAGTAGGGTTAATAAGGAGACAGGAAGTAGGGGAATGATGAGAAATATGAGGCAGAAGATAGGAAAAGTGAGAGGGAAGAATGGGAGGAGGATCAGGAGAAGTGGGGGAAAATCATGGGAGGAGAAGTAGGAAGAGTGAGAGAAAATGTGAGGTGGAGAAGTAGGGGAAGCATGATCCATAAGAGGAGAAGGTAGGGAAGTGACGAGAGAAGATGTAGAGCAATCGCGGGGAAATGGGAGAGGAACAGTGAGGAGAAATTGGTAAAGAGGAAGTAGGAAAGGTAAAGAAATAAAGGGATGGGAAGTATGATACGTGGAGAGGAAATTTTGGGATGGGACGTAGTTTGAATAAGGGTATGGGAAGAAGGAGGAGTGGAGGAAATGGAGGGAGAAGAGAAAGTAAGGGAAAATAAGGCAAAGGGAAGTAGGACAAATGAGAGGAGGTGAGTAGGGAAAATGAGAAGAGGGGACCGTAAGGGAAGTAAGTGTAAATGAGGAGAAGGGAAGTTAGGGTAGTGGAAGTCATATAAGTTGGCAAAATTAGAAGATGGAAGCTGGATTAATATAATAAATTGGGGTAGGTGGAGTGGGAGAAGCGTGGGAAATTAGGGGATCGGAAATGAGGGTTGTAGGAGATGTGAGGGTAAAAGTGATGTTGGGACGTAAGGGAAAATGTAAGGTGGAAATGAAACGAAAAACGCGTGCTGGTAGGGGCAGTGAGTAGACAGGGAATTAGATATAGAAGTTTCCGCGAGTGAGTGGAAGTGAATGTTGAAGTATGTTTATGGGATGTAGAGGAAAAGAGGAAAAGAGGAGAAACAGCGGAATGCAGGGAGACTAGGAAAGGGAATATATTAGATCAGGAGGTTTGAATGACCTAACTAACGTCTGAATAGGCTACGAAATCCTTTTTTGTAGGCACTTACTACTTTAACTAATTTTTTTTTCGCTTGGCGGCGATTTGCTAGAGCGGATCATGATAGTGAGTCCTAATTTTGCTGATTAACAAATATCTTTTATAAATCTTATTTTGAAATGAAAATAAAGGTGAATGGCCACAAGCTAGCTTTCTTAACAAAATTGACCTTTAGCGACCTCTCAATATTTGTTTAAAATTCCATCCCGGAAAGAAAACATATACTATTTTATCAAATGCTGAATGAGTTAATTTTCTCATTAAAGTTGTTCACACCAACAACAATTGCACTCAAAATAAAATACAATATATTTACCAATAGAAGTGGAGAAGAGCGCCCAAATGCAAAAAAGAATACCGATAATTATATTCATTTTTTTTTAAATAATGGTGAACCGCAGGTGAAAAATTTCAACAGCAGTGTAACTGATGCGTATTTTACAAAACGTTTTAAGGCATACGTATTTACACATATATACTTCACTCAATCTCATGCGTCAATATTTGTGAAAAAAATTAGCGTGGTGAACATCATTTGAATGATATATTAATATTTCATATATATGGTCTTATGATCCAATCAGAAAATTCCAGATATGAATTTTAAGGATTTTTATTAATAAAAGACACGTCAGTGAAGCGTATTTTTATTGTATAAATATTGGCACAACCTTCACAGACGAAAATTTCATTTTGAACAAAGAAACGGCGTCAAAATGCTCTGAAGCTAAATTAAATCGTCGTGGCTTTATATTAAGCAATATGAATACTGAAAGGCTATCTCAATATTTTTCAGTTTTTACATTCATCAATAGAGCGAACGTCTGATGATCCGTAGTACAGAACTAGATAACAAACTTTTTGCTAAAATTGGTTTATTGCGTAAACAATTCTCAAGAAACCAAACAGACGGTTTGTTCAAAATGCTTCTTCGAATTATAATTTTATAATATACATATGTAGTACCAGAAAACATAATGATAATACTGAAGGGAATTAGGAACTTCTGGAACATCGTAAAAGTTGGCATTAAGTGCCCGAAAATTCGTGCTTATAAGGCTAGACGGTTAATTTTCGCAAAAATAAAAAAAGTGTGACAATTTGGACAGTAACCAGTCTAAAACTGGTACCAAAAGGTATTAAAGTCAGAATTGCCACACTTTTTTTTTATTTTGGTCAAAAACCGACAATTCAGCCTTGCAAACACAAATTTTCGGGCACTTAATTCCAAGTTTCACGATGTTTCGAATGGGCGGAATGATTCTTCCATTTTTTTTTCAATTTCCTTCGTTATATTTAAACTAGCTTAAGTTAAAGTTATCATACTCTTTTACTTCTTGAAGAAGAGTTAGTTTTTTAACAAGATTGTTTCTTTTGGCGGGGTTTCTTGTTTTTTGACGTCTAAGGCGTAATAACAAATAAAAAATTTGTTTTCTGTCATTTTTTAAAAGGTCTGGGCACCATGAATACAAGAATTGAAAAAAAAACTTCCTTCTAATATACGTCTAAAACTTCCGCGACATTCATTTTTTATACACGTGCATTATTAACACATTTTTATTTTTTTTACACAGATCAAAAACTCGTAAAAATGTATGCATAAAAATTTTATGTCAGATACGCAAACCTGACAAATCATTTCTATCAGATAAGAGTTTCAGGCTGAAAACGGAAATTTCTGATTAAAAATAATATTTTTTCCAAATCGGTAATTGAAACTGAATCTGATATTCCAGTCGCGTCAGCATCAAATGACACATTGAGTTAAAAATGTGGGAAAATAGAATAAAAAAAAGGAACGCTTGTATATTCCTAAAATTCTATAATTGAAAACAAAATTGGAGAAATATTTAAAAAACTGAAAATATGCATGAGGTATTTTCCAGTTTTTCCAAGTCAAAAAATAAAGTTTTTCCAGGTTTCCTTTTTGAACATCAAGAATAATGAAATAACCGTTTTTCATGCATGTAAAAAATGAGCCATTTCATTTTTTTTGCCAACTATTTCTGAAGAAAGTTGAATCATAATAAATTCATGATTTTTTGCGAACATAAGTCGTCTTTGTGAAATCTTAGGGAACATGTTTTAATCTTTGTAAATTCTTTGAAATGCTTGACATTTCTGAAATCATTGTGAAATCTTTTGAAATTTGTATGAAATCGTTGAAATCTTTTGAATGATTTAAAATCTTTGTAAAATCTTTGAAAAATCTTTAGACATATTTCTACATTTTTGTGAAATCTCTGAAATCTGTGAAATCTTTGAAATCCATGAAATCTTTGAAACCACAGTAAACATTTTTTAAACCTTGTGAAATCTTCATCAAATTTTTTATATATTTGTGAAATCTTTTTTTAATCTTTGTTCCTGTAATCTTTTGTTTGCTTTGGAAATCATTGAAATGTTTTCAAATCTGCTCAAATTTGTTGAAAGCTTTTGAAATGGTTTAAAATCTTTGAAACGTTTAGAAATCTCCGAAATCTGGACTACTCTACGATCTTTGAAATCCTTGAAATCCTTATAAATTATTCAAAATATTTGTGAAATCTCTCTGAAATCTTTTGTATTCGTTTGAAATCATTGAAATATTCAAAATCTTTGTGAAATCTTTTGAAATCTTACTTCAATGCTTCTTTTAAAATATGTAAATTTAAGGACTGGTTGACAGATGTGTGAAATTAAGCGACTTCAATTAATGAATATCATAATCAAAAAAAGAATATTTGAAATATATGATAGTTTCTCGAAAAATAAAAAATGGAATGAAACCTATAAAAAAACAAACCTTAAAGTTTATATACCATATATTGAAAATCTCTTAGAAAGTCTTGGATCTTCTTTAAAAAAAATAGAAATAATATAAAAGAGATTGTGAACTAAGAAATCAAAATACTGGTTTATCACAAAATGCATGGCAATTAAATCATTATTTTGACTTCAAACAGGAAAATTTAAAAATTTTAGCTGGAGAAAACAATACTCATTAAAGAAAAATTATTGAGTCCATTTTCATTAATAAATATATCAAAACCTCCATTAATGCAAAAACAGAAATTTTGAATATTAGCCAAATTCACCAAAGCATTATATAAATAAAAAATAAAAAAATAATTTTTTTTTCAATTTTGGCGCACTTTTCATTTGGGATACATTGGTAGTATATGGTTGCCGTACGAAACACAACACTTCGTTTAGTCAAAAATGTAGTTATTACTTAATATTGAAGACTCTTTAAATTATTTAAGTTTCAATCACAATCTTGACAAAGCATATAATAAAAAAATAGGACAGATCATGTATCACTTAAATGAAGACTAAGTTTTAATGTGTAAACAGCAATGTGGATAAACTAAAAAATGTTACTTCGAAATTACCATAATATAAACAATAGAATTGCAATGTTTTAAGGATTTATCAACATCACTACTGGTAAATAAACCAGGGACCCGAACGAAACTTTCGTTCCATTTCGTTACTGCCAATTAAAACCAATCGTTAGAATCTAATCATCAATGTAATTTCAGATATTATATAATTTCGTCCAAATCTAGAGATAGCAGATCAAAGTTTAGTAAAAAATCATTTTTTTCTATCAATAACGAAATGGAACGAAAGTTTCGGTCGGGTCCCTGAAATAAACGCAAAATGTTTTTTAAACTAATTTTTTAACTATGTATAAAAAAAAATGTATATATAATTAGAATTTACAATTATATTAATTTTTGACTTAGGTGATAATTACTTTTGAAGAAGACCTGCAATTAGGTCGAATCATACGTCGGTTAAACATAACAAATAAATTTTGATTCTTTAACATCCGAATCTATTGTCTTTTATCTGACCGTATTATCAAATTAACGTTATTCATGGAGAATAACTACGTTATTAATCTTTGAAAAATTTGTAAAACCTTCCTTGAAATCTTTGTTTGTGAAATATTTTGTTGTCGTTAAAATCATTAAAATATTAAAAATCATCGTAAAGTATTCTGAAATCTTTGAACAAAATTTCTAAGTCGTTCCAAATCTTAGAAATATTTTGAAACCTTATAAATCTGGCTTACTCTAACATTTTTAAAAACGTCAAAATCCTTGAAATCATGTGCAAGCTTTAAAATCTTTGTGAAATGTTCGGAATCTTTAAAATCTGTGTACTCGCCTTTTTTAAATCTTTGAATTCTTCGCGAAATCTTTTTAAATCTTTGTTAAATCTTTTTTAAATTGTTTGTTTGTATAATCTTTTGCATCAATTGAAATCATTGAATTATTTGCAATTTTTTTGAATCGTCTCCAATGTTTTGAAACCTTTTGAAATCTTTTGAAATCTTTGAAACGTTTTAAAATATTTGAAATCTGGTGTGCTGTACCTTTTTTTTAATGTTTGAAATCCTTATAATCTTTTGAAGGTTTAGAAATCTTTGGAATGTGGTGTGCATGCCCTTTTTGAATCTTTAAAATCCGTTCAATCTTTGTGAAAGGTTCAAAATGCTTTCAAATATTTTAAAATCGTGCTTGTATAATGTTCCAAAAGTGCAGCCTTAGTAGCCACGCTGGCGCGGATTCGATTCCCATGACAAGAAGCGAGACTGAATAAATTTTCAGAAAAATTCGCTTCTGTCCCTCGAAATACTACCTTACAGATACCGTACAGTTCATAATTAATCCTGTGGCACTGTCGCTAATGACCCTGCAGTTGATCCGACTGTAAACGTTCAGTTAAGAACAAAAAAAAAATATATTTTAAAATCTTTGAAATATTTTTAAGTTTTTTGAAATGGTCAGAAATATTTTCTAACCTTCTGAAATGTGGCTGATCATCATTAGCTTGTGAAGATGAAGGGAAGTAAACGAGATGTAAAGAACGAGAAGGCTGATAGATGGAGCTCGAGGGGAAATACGAATGGAGGGGAAGTGATAATATGAGATTGTTGCAGGAGGAGTAAGAACAGGGGAAAAAATTATAAAAAAATATGGAAGGGAAATGGACTAATATATAATAAGAGGGAAAACGGATGAATACAGTGAAAGCGATAGGTGTGGGAGCAAGAGTTGTGATTAATAAGTTTGTCCGAAAAAAGTTTCGTTTTGAAAAGTGAGAAAGCTTTTTGCATTTTTCGAAATATAAGTCAAATAATGAAGTTTGACTCCTTGTAGACCGTCTTTTTTCTGACGCGACAGGACACCCGCCCCACCTTCAGGTGTCCCGTGCGCACCAGTTTCGCCGCCAGCTCCTCGAGTGGCTCCACGAAAGCCTTCAGGCTTCCCCTGAAGGGTTTCCTGGTGATGCTAACCCTAATTTGTCCTGTAGAGTCGACGAAGTGCTGCCTTACGGCGGCCTCGACCTCCCGTACCTCCGTCGTTGTGTCGAGGTCCAAGACCTCGACTTCGATTCGGGGGACGAGCTCGTGCACGTTCCCCCCGATTCCAACTGCCTCCTTGATGGCAGACGACAGTTTTGCCCAATCGTCCGCCGCTGGGCCTACCTCTATGAGGACCTCTCCATTCCTGGTTTTATAATAACCGCTTTGGGTCTAGCGCGCCTCTGTTTCTCCTTCTTCTTCTTCGTCTGGGCCACAAGTGTGGGCACCCCATCCTCGTCCCCTTTTGGGGTTAAGGCCATCACAGTCACGGTACGAGTCCTCATTTCCTTCTTCAGTGGCCCCGAGGGGTCAGCCTCAACGGGACTCAGAGTGGACTCCCTCTCTCGCTTCTCACGATGAGGAGTGGGAGTTTCCACAGTTTCTTCAGTCTGACTGCCGTTGTGGCTGGTCTCTTGCTTCGTATTCGCCTTCTTCTTGTATTCGACAAATTTCTTACCGATGTCCATTCCGACGTACTTTATGGCATCTTGGAGATACCAATCACCGCTCGCCATGGCGTCCTCTAGGTTTCTCACTGATCGGCATGAACATGTTGCGCTTAGTCTCGCAGAAATCCTGCATCCCCTTCAACACACACTTCAAATCATCCAGGGGTTTTTTGCCTCAACTTAATCCATCTGTCCGCCTCCATAATATCGATCCCAGCCTGCGTTTTTTGACTGGTGTCGCGTTCTGCCACCACATCCAATTCTCCTTCCAACTCCTCACACACACTTCTATTTAAATTTTGTTTCGAAATCATCTTGATTCCCACGAGTAGCTAGGGAAGTAAAAGTCCACCCCCACAGAGCTCCGCATGCGAGGGTAAGGTCTGCGTACTCTAGAAGGCGACCTGGTATCCTAGAGATACCGTTTGCGACACCACTCCCCTGGTGCCATGCAGTCTTCGGCACGGTGGATTAACGCCTTGACTTGGAGGTCTTTCCTTCGGGACCATTCCTGGACCCCTTCCCGCGACTGCTTATTGAGTAGTGTAACCGTATTCAGCAGAAACCCTCGGTACAGGGCCGCAGCAGGAAACTGTCGTGGTTTTTTCTCGGTGTGTCCTTCACGTATGGGTTACAGACTCCCACTGTGGCGTTTATAGGCAATTGGAAAGTATTTCTATTTTATAATAGCGAAAGATTTCTATCTATCATGATTTTTCAGACTAATATTTTCAGGAGACCTTTTTTCTAGGTTCCGGATGTAATAGGAGAATGCTAATAATTTCAAAAATTGTTAACGTTCTGTGATTGCGTGGGGTTTGCTTAGGATTGGTTGATTCCCGTGGTAACTATCAGATCCTTTGGGATAGGTCGGGCGGTGCGGGGTAGATGGGATCCCATAAGATAAAGTGGGTTCGATGGGCTCATGCGGGATCTCGCGAAATAGGTGGGAACTCGTCGGATTAGGTGAGAAATAGGTTGGGTTTCGTGGGATAAGGTGGGGTTGCACGGGAAAACTGGTATCATGTTGAATACGTGTAGTTCGTTAGATAGCTTGGGTCCTGTGCGATATGTTGAATCCCGAAGGATATATGGGGTCCATGGAAATAAAAGGGTCCCGAGGGATAGTTGTGGTCTCGTGGGATCAGTTGGGTCTCGAAGTTCAGAAAACGTCGCGTCAGGTAAGAAGAGATCCCGTGGAGTAGGTGGAAACTTTTGCGATAGGTTAGGTGATGAGGTATAGAAGGGTCGTGAGGGATGAGTGGGCCCCCGAGGCATAGATGGGCTCCCGATGGATAGATGGGGTCGCGTGGTCTAAGAACTTCGGCTACATTTATTTTTCAAACACGTGTATTATTAGCTCATTTTATATTTTTACATAGATCGAAATCTCATAAAAATTAATAACAAAGTAGCGATTGCACAGGTGTCAAATGCCCTAGACTTCACTTTTCGGCAGTATGGAGGTCGCTGTACTTTCCATCGTAGATTTTCCAATATCGTCCCATCAAAGAGTCCGACGCCTCTACTGTTACAGGTTCATCGTTATTTTTGTTGACTTTAACTATTCCGCGACCAGGAATCACAAATGGTAACAAGTGACCCCTTAATATTGGTCCAATGATGTGATCACCCTCTATTGCTACAATATAAAGCCCATCTCCTAATTCAAAATCTGCTCCATTCTTTGAAGGTCGGAACATTTGAATATTAGGCCGAATGGGTCCATTGAATATTGGGGCCGACTTCGTACGCAGAGTTCGGACTAATTCTACATGAAAATAGAAATAGATAATTTTCTCAAACCTTAATCTAGCATAATCTTATTATTCAACAAGGTGAGAAGAAAAATAATTGATAATAAAATAATGTCCATCAAAAAAATTTCCTTTATAGGTGGAAGGATTTTAAGCTCTGATAATAGGGGATAAGGGAGCGTGGTGGTTGAGGCATGTATATAGGGAGTTAAGGAGGAGATAATTTGAAAAAAGGAGAAAGATGGTAATAGTAGAAAGGAAGGAGGAAAGAGCAGGAGTTAAGGGGAAATCAGTACAGGGGAAGGGGAAGAGAGAATAGGAAAGAATAAAGAGGGAAAAGCGATAAGAAAATAGGAAAACGTGTAAGGGAGGGGGTAGGTGTAGACGGAGAGAAAGAAGAGTAAATTTCAGACCATAGGGAGGAGGTATATGAGAACCAGGTAAAAGAAAAAGTGTAAACGGATGAAGAAGAAAAGAGGTGGCGCAAAGTGCGGCAAAAAAAGTTTTTCCTGACAAGCTAGTCGAGAGCTTACAATTTTGATTCAATTTGAGCCAATTTAAACACTTATATTTTATTCAATAACAAAGTTGAGAATTTTTATTTTTTAATGTAGCATTTTCATTTTCAGGTAAAACATCGTCAACAAATTAATGAGTGGAAATTCTGCTTTAAGAATGAAAATACTTGTAAACTTGTTCTTGCAATTTCTTGATCGGCATATACATGGGTAAAGGAATGCTTAGTTGCAATTTTTTTTTAAATTGAGAACAATGAACTTATTACTTTTTATTTACACGCTTATTTTATGCTCTGAACACATCGTGTATTTCACATAATTAATAAAAAATGTTCAGCGCATAAATGATATGTACGACTTGTAATTATCTAATAACATTTGTTGATTGCCTGAATAAATTTGGTGAACAAATACAAATTTTTATCTATTTTCAACTTGCAGATTTTTTTTTTTTTAACGTAATCATTTTTAAGTTACTTGGAGGACTTCTTTGCTTTGGATACTTTATCGAGCAATAATATAATTGTTTCTTTTATAAATTTGCAAATAAAATATAAATTTTCTATATGAATAAAAAATGTTCAAAGAGAAATTCTTGAAGAAAAATAATTTTAATTGCATAAACAATTTAATGTATGACAAATTTCACAACTTGACTACTTTTCAACAAATGGGTGTTGTTTTCTATTACGGAATCGACCATTTTCAAACCGCAGATTTTGTCCTTTCAACCAAATAAATGTTAAATTACTTGGCAAAATCCTTTCATCATGATACAGGATTGACGAATAATAGTTGTTAATTTTAGAAACAAATTCACAATTTAACTACTTTTCAACGAATGGTGCGACACAGACGATGAAGCACACGAACGCAGCCCAAACAGTTCAGAGACGGATGCCGAAGAAGAGGAAGAAAAAAAAAGCCAAGAATATTTGGACCAGTCGGATACTGCTGGACCCTCTGCTGAGCCTGCACGCATTTTTACTTAAATGCTTGCGCTTCTATGATAAGTACACACGCCGAAAATTGAGTATTTGTTTAAACTTTTGCGCTTCTCAATAACTTTATTAATTTTATAACAATATATGCATTATTTCAGACGATAAGCATGAACTTTAAGGTATGTATGTAGTTCAGATCATTGATTTTTGCCGAGAAATGAAGTATTCTGGAAGCATGACTTATCCGCGCGGAACCGGGAATTTTCCTGCTTTCGAATCACTAAAAATATGATTTTCAGATCATATGGAAAACCGAAAACACAGTTTTAAAGTACAAATCTTAAACTTCCCATTCATCAGTATTTGAGATTATTTTTCTTAATTTTTATGAAGACAACAGCCTTTTTGAAAAACGGGATTTTTTTACAAAAATGTTGAAGATGTCTTTGTTTATTTGAAAATATGTATATGTTTTTTCATATTTACCACTTTCAAACCCATACTGTTCAATTCTTGAGGATTTTCTTTTTGAAAACTAAAAAAAAGCCAAAACTGTTTAATTAGGAATGAAGATATGAGCTGTTGCAGTTTTCAGGGTGAACCTAACCCAGTGTGTATACCTCGTTATATAATTATAGTTTGTATACCAAGGGTTAAGGGCGAGCTTGAAAAGTAGTTCGAGTTGTGAACAATCACTCTTCTGTGACTCTTCTGACTGAATAGTGCAGGTAAAACTAATTCTTTCAAAAGCATAATTGGGCGAATCTAGTTTTAACAGATATTTTCAGATAGAACACGAAGTCAGATGGAATTTAAAATTTCTGCGGGTTTTCTCAAAAGCACTTGGCCACTCCGCGTTTCGACTAGTTAGAACTTTTTTTGACAAATGCTTCTGGTATTTTCGCGTTTTGATTATTTAAAACTAGTTTTAACTTACTTCGAGTATAAAGGGTGACGTACACACTAAAGGCAATTTTATTCTTTAATATTTGTAACACGAATTGGACTGGTGAAGGGATTTTTACTCAGATGTTTGTATTTCATAAATGTGTTTCTCCAACAATACTGTAGTTTGATGAATATTCTTTATAAACAATATTTTTTTTAACAATAAGGAACTTGAACGACATTAAATTCTTCTTTTAAAAATTGAAGTCCAATATTTTCTTGTAAAAACGAAATCCATGATTTCCAGAACGAAATCAAATACAAATATAGACTCAATTAAATAAAAAGCTAGCATATCAGACCAACTTGACATTAGGCGACCTTTTAATATTTTTTAGAAATTGTGGCGCAGAAACGAATAATGTTCTGTTTTTAAACATGCCAAATAAGTGAATTTGTTCGGAGATGGTTTTAAAATATTTTGAATTAGACTTACGTCTTGAAGATATGATACTTGCCAATAGGATTCGGGAAAACCGCCAACAAGAAGAATAAAGTACCTGTAATTATCTTCATTTTTTCAATAGACGTAAGGTACTGATGGAGAATTTCAAGGAAAATGTAACTAATAAATATTTCACATAATGTTTTAATTAAGGAGACGAGCATCAGTTAAACATATTTTTACATTCGAATATTACGTACAGCATATCCTTTGCGAATATAATAAATGTACTATGGTGTAGCAGAATTTTATTTTTTCTGCGATTTGAATTCCGCAATATACTTTTCAAACAAATTTGTCATCATAAAAATTTATTGTAACAAAAATTGTGGAATTGTTTTCCTTGTTCCAAAGGAAAGTAAAACAGCGATTCTGTAATCCTAAACGAGTCTTATGAATGATTAATTAATCGGCACATATCGTGGTTTATTTTGAGAAATACAACTTAATAATAGGTTTGATAAAAAATGGAGGTTCCATATTAAATAAGAGTTGAAGGGCTAATTAGGTTGATTGACTTATTTATAATTCACATCATTTAACATTTCCATCCCTATAGGGAATTGATTTTCCATATGCACACAATAGAAATTCTGAAATTGTACATATTCCATATCAAATGCGTCCATAGGGATGAATCAATCTCATGAAGTGAATGCAATCCTTTTTATGCAATACTGCAATGTGAATTGTATACAAATTAAGCTTAATACATATGCACATATATAGGATATGTATTTAGGTTGTTTGGTTATATTTGGTTATTTTTAATAAATTTCAACTATTTCTGGACAAGAATCCCAAATGGTAATAATTTACCTCTATGACTGATTTAATGATATAATTACCCTTGATTGCTGCAGTATAAAGTCAATCTTCTAATTTAGAATCTTCTTACTGTTTCGAACAGATCGGTCCGTTAAAAAATTAGGGCTGATTTTCTACACAGAATTAAGACTAATTTTGCCAAAAAAAATGAAATGATTTTGTATACAAAATGAAAAAATATCCTCATTATTTAACGAGGTTAGAAGTAAAATAAATAATAATAATAAAGTTATATTCATTCAAAAAATTTCCGCTTCAGTGGAAGGGATGGAGGGGCTATTATGAGAGCAGATAGGGAGCAGATAGGTCGGAAAGAAGGTATTATGTAGAGAAGGAAATGTTAGGAGGAAATCCGTACAGATGAAAGAAAAGAGGGTCAAGGATTAGGAGGTGTAAATATTAAAAGAATATTAGTAAATATTAGTAAATATTAGAAGCTAGTGAAAAGAAGAAGTAGTGATTGGGTAAAATATGAAAATGGTGGTGGTAAGGGAGGCAGCTTGGTAAGGACGTAGTGTAGGTTTTAGGAGTTTTTCAAGAAATTGAAGGAAGGCAAGAGTGTTTAAAGAAGATCCATAGGCCTAGGAAGTGAGGGCGAGTAAGAAGTGAAGGAGAAGAAGGTTGATAGGTGAAGCTCGAGGGGAAATACGAAGGAAGGGGAAGTAATAAGATGAGATTGTTGCAGGAGTTGTGAGGAGAGGAAAGACTATTAGAAAGAAATTTTGAAGGAAAATTGGCAAAAATACAAAGAGAGGGGAAACGGATGAGTAAAGGGGAAGCGATAGATTTAGAAGGAAGTGTTGTGAATAAAAAGTTTGTGTGACACAAGTTTCTTTTTGAAGTGAAAACGCTTTTCAAATTTGTCAAGATCATCTTTGCATTAATTTTTTTATTTTTAGCGAGAAATCGATAGAAAATTATTTCAAGCATCATTCAGGACATTCATTGGAGTTATGAGAAAAAAATTGAAACCATTGTTTTATTTTTGTTTTTGATGGCGAGGCGACGGGAAACATGCGGAGGGTAGAGAAGGTAACTTGAATGTTAATGTATTGTGTCCGAATATTATTTTTCAGATAAAAAGAAATCATTTTGCAATAAAGAAGATGTTTGTGTGTTTAAAAATCGCAAACGAACAATTTATTATTAGAAGTTATTTAAAACAATGACATTTTTCAAAATATTATATATCAACAAAGATTTTGGAAAAACAAGGTTTTATTAAAATGTACTAGAAAGACTGAAGATAATTCAGTGATCAAAAAGAGACGGAAATGGATATGGTGTATGAAAATTACGTTATATTAGAAGGTATGAATATAATAATGCAAGAAACACTGAAAAGGGCTCGTGGAATGATAATTATATAATAATTATAATGCGACTAAAAATAAAAGCGTGCGGCGTGAAATTTTGAATCTCATAATATAAATAGGAGGTTAAATATTCGCGTTCCACGCTTTTATTTTCAGTCACATAAGTATTATTATTATATTATTATTCTACGAACCATCGGAATTAAATATTTCATAATGGAAATTGATCTTATCTCATCTACAAATTTAAAATCTAAAAGAGGCAGTTATTAAAATAAGAAATAATAATGAAATTCGTACATGAAGTACGAAAAGTAGATTTGAGGTTAGGAGATGGATGAAAAAGAGCGCGAGCTTTTAAAAAGTTCAAAAGCCATTTCGGAAAAACGAAATATTGAACTATTGCAGATAATTTTTTCGAATATAAGTAAGATGACGTAAAATGGAATCAACGTGACTGTAGTATAATGTACAATTAGAAATTCAACATTCACTGAAACTATTCACATGATTTAATTTGCAGTAAGGAAAACTACATTGACATCTTTTGTTCTGATATTAGACCTCTTAAGAGCATCTCTAGGATATCCAAAAGACATGTTCCAAAAGACGTGTTAGGGATGTCCCGAAGACGGCTCTAGGACATCCTTAATTTTTTTTATCACTGGGTTTATAAATAGAGGTTAGGGAACAGTAGACAAACCGGCTCACCTGATGCACGCGAACGCGCATATTAACAGTCGTACGCTCTTCTATTGTACCGTACGGTAATGATGCGAGAAAAATGATGAAGTTTAACTTTTTTAATATTTATAAAAAATAACAGATTTCAATCATAGAAAGTCACCTACTTATGAATGAAAACACCACTGAGAATGTAACGGAATGGTTTTTATCATTTTTTTTCACTTTGAAACTGGTTTTTAGCGCACGTACGGGAATGACGTTTTTGTTGTCAAATTGCCTTTTTCAGTTTCAATATCAGATTCACAAAAAAAGAGTTAATATTTTAAGCTCAATTTTATATAATCGTGTATTAAACGATACGGTTAATATTTCTGTATCTATTACTCAACTGTAACTACAAAATTTTATTAGAAGAAAAGACGTACGGTGATGACGTCTGAAATGACAGAAATCGAGGGAAAGACTTTAAGGTTTTTACAATATTATTTATTTGACCGAAAAAATGTTGCATACATTAAATTTATGTTCATCTAAAGTTTGCAAACTTAATACGTTAAGCGTTGTTCAGGTTACTTTCTAAAAAAAAGAATAAAATCAGTTTATCCTTGTGCAAAGTACGGTTGAGACGCCGTACGGTAATGACGTTTGGGGTGTTCTTATATTAAATTAAAGTAAACAGGAACAGAAATGAAAAAAAGAACTGACTATTTTGTAGAGGATGACGATAAGTATTTAATAAATTGAAAAAAATCAGTACGAGTTTCTGATTAGGAACGAAGATATGAGCTGTTAAAGTCGGCCGGGTGCACCTAACCCAGTGTGTATACCTCGTTATAAAAATATATTGTGTATGCCAAGGTTTAAGGGCGAGCTGGAAAAGTGGTTCGAGCTGTGACCCCAAAGGATTGTGGTGGTTCCGTGAAAAATGTTGGGAGATAAGTGCGGTACCAAGAGATCAGTCTGGTCACTTGGGGTACGTGGGGTCTAGTGGAATTTTAGTGGTTTCGTAGAGTAGATTGCGTCCCATGGGATCTGTTGTATCATGGGGAATAGGTTGGGTCCTAAAGGATAGACGGGTTTCTGTGAAATAAATTGTGTTCCGTGGGATGAGGCAGAATTTCGTAAGACAGGAGGGATTCGGTGGAATAAGGTGATGAATAGGTCGGCTCTTGCGGGATAGATTGGATCTTGAGTTAGTTATTTTAATTTATCTTCATTTTTATGTAGACAACAACCTTTTGAAAAAAACGGGATTTTTCCACAAAAATTTTAAAGATGTCTTTGTTTAGTCAAAAATATTTATATGTTTTTTCATATTTACCACTTTCAAACCCATACTGTTCAATTCATGAGGATTTTCTCTTTGAAAACTAAAAAAAAGCTTAAATTGTTTAATTAGGAACGAAGATATGAGCTGTTGAAGCTTGCCGGGTGAACCTAACCCAGTGTGTATACCTCGTTATGAAAATATATTGTGTATACCAAGGGTTAGGGGCGAGCTGGAAAAGTGGTTCGAGCTGTGATCCCAAAGGATTATAGTGGTTCCGTGCAAAATTTTGGGAGATAGGTGCGGTACCAAGAGATTAGTGCGATCACTTGAGGTACGTCGGGACCAGTCGAATTTCGATAATTTCCTAGAGTAGATTGCGTCCCGTGGGATCTATTGTATCATGGGGAATAGGTTGGGTCCTAAAGGATAGACGGGTTTCCGTGAAATAAATTTTGTTCCGTGGGATGAGGCAGAGTTTCGTAAGACAGGAGGGATTCGATGGAATAAGGTGATGCATAGGTCGGCTCTTGCGGGATAGATTGGACCCTGAGCTAGTTATCTTAATTTATCTTAATTTTTATGTAGACAGCAACCTTTTGAAAAAAACGGGATTTTTCCAAAAAAACTTTAAAGAGATCTTTGTTTAGTTAAAAATATGTATATGTTTCTTGATATTCACCACTTTCAAACCCATACTGTTCAATTCTTGAGCATTTCCTCTTCGAAAACTAAAGAAAAAGCCAAAATTGTTCAATTAGGCACGAATATATGAGCTGTTGAAGCTTGCCGGGTGAACCTAACCCAGTGTGTATACCTTGTTATAATACTAAAGTGTGTATACCATGAGTGCAGGGCGAGAACTTTATAATAAATATAAAAGGTGAAGGTTCTGTTGGATAGATAAGGTCCCGCGGAAAATCTGGAGTCTCGAGGAATAGATGTAGTCCTATGGGATCAGTTAAGTCACAAGGGATATATGGGGTCCCGTGAGATAGAAGCGTCCCTGTGGAAAAATTGCGATCCCACATGATGAGGTAGGGTTCACTGTGATAGGTTGATTTATAAGAAATGAGGGGTCCTGAGACATAAGTGTGGCCCAACGCATATAAGGGGTCCGATGAATAGCTGGCATCCTGAGGGTCAGCTGAGGCTATGTGGGGTAGGTTGGATCCCGCGAATAGATAGAGTCCCATAAGTTAGAAGTGGTTCAAAAGTTAAGGGTTCCGGAGAGGAAAAGAACGATGGACGAATATCCACAAAAAACTAGATGCGTCTCAGTCCGGGGCTATGAAACCCTAATTTGAAAATCGACTTATACATAATTGTTTTTTCAACCTCACGTCTAAGAGACTCAAATTCTCGTTCTCTCTATGAATACACGAAATTTGGTAGAGTATAATTTACTCCATATTAGTAAGAGGGAAGCGAACGGATACGGGACCCTAGTATAGAGGAGACCATAATGAGATTTTGGTGACCCGGCTTTGCGACGTATGGCACGATCAATGTACGAAGTCCGCCCGCACGACTCCACCACTCTACGTTTGTAATTCACGAATATGCGCTGTTTCCTGGATTTGCATGGACTTACCGAGGAGAACGATAAACCGCTTACGGGGAGGTGGATAAGGCGGAATGAAAATACTCAGAAAATTATGATAATACCGTGTCTCTCTCTTTTCGAGGGAAATGCAACAAATGACTGCACAGAGAATATAAAGCCAGGAATGTAGAATATATATAATATGTATATACAACATTGGCAAGCGAGGTAATGCACTTCAAAGGGGGAAAAAAAATCAACCCTAAATGGGCGAAAGCGGGAGGGAATGAGAGAGGGATGAAATCCACTTTCTGAATAGCTTTTATCGAAACCCCTTTTTCTTTGACATGAAGCTTTTCAATTCAACTGTAGTCAAGGAAATGAAATGTTTTTACATAAATCAGATTAAATTTTTGGTCATATTGAACTGAAGGGATTCTTATTCAGAATTAATTTGAGAATACAAATTCAGTCTTATCAATCATAACATATTTTTAATATGTATTTCTCTAGAATGTATTTGACATAATGGTTCTGTGATTTAATTATTCTTTTGCTTCTACTATTTTTGTCATGTAAACTGCATTTCAAGAAAAAATTTAAGAGAATTTCTCTTAGAGAAGTGTGGGCTCCTGGCTAATTAAAGAAAATTCCTACTGGGCGGAGAAGGGAGTCAAAAACATCCCGCGAGATAGGCATCAAGGTTCTATTCAAATTCACGCGAAATACAGAGCCAGAATGCTATGTCAGTCTATGTAGTGCTTTCAGGGCGACAAGATCAGTTAATAAGGCTCTTTGTTTAATTTTGAGGTAAAAGGACTTTCTCCTTCCGTTCACTCTGCTTTCCCAACCTCTCTTTCTCTTTCTGTCTCTGTCTTTCTTCCTCTTTTCACCGGTTTCATTTCATGAGGAATAACATCCCACGAACAGACTGCCGCAGTCAGACCGCTGCGGCGAGTCATTTGGAATAGACTTTGTCGCTAGAGAGAATCCGTTATCACAAGAAAAAATATAACATTTTTCATTTTCTCTGTAGGAATTCATTTCAATATATGGATCTCTCATAAATTTCTGTAACCTTGTATGAAACTTCGTTTTCAATTTTCATTCAGTAAGTTCTGATTATAAAGAATATTTCAAGCGTCTTGAAAAATCGAATAAAAATTGATTCTGTGCTTTATATGATTTCTGTTATTTGAATCATTATACATATAAGATTTTAAAATAAGGAATTTCGAAATTATTTTCAGTTTTGAGGTTGAATATAACATACATCAGGAGCGAGTTTAATCAATTTCCCAAATTTTGAACGATTCAGTAAGGTAGAAATCGGATGAGTATTACGTGGCCTTGAATCAGAATCAAAAGACCTCTCAGAAATTGTATTAGCTCTAGTTCTTAAAGCTGTTTCAATGAGGTGTGAAAATACGATTTTTGAATCATTCAAATAAAAGATAGTACTTTTTTTACCCTGAAGTGATAGAGGCGGTGGAGAAGTAGTGTTGGAAACAGTAGGGTGAGAGAAGGATGCAGTGGTAAGGGAATATATGTAATAAAGGATGAGTGGGTGGAAGAGTTTGTAGGAAGAGCAGAGAAAAAGATGTCAGGAGTGAGCGGAGGGATAGTCTAGAGAAGCAAGGTGGAGGGACGAGAGTGGTGAAAAGGTGTGACAACTAGTGGATTTTAAGGAATATAGGAAACAGATAATAATAGCGAAATGAATAGTAGGATAGTGTGTCAAAGGGTAGAGGGTGTGGGAACTGGACCAGAAGATGATTAAATGTGAAAAAATAGGGGACGAAGCGAGTAGGCTAGGGAAAAAGTATAGTGGTTTACTGGAATGGGAAGGAGTATTTGGAAGAAGTAGTCTGGGATATACGTGAAAGAGTGCGAGGAGAGGAGATAGTGAGATAAGAGGAGGGAAGATATGGTTAAGGGAATTATGAAAAAGATGTGAAGGTTGTGTAGTACTTACTTGATTCGGTAGAAGAGGATAGGTCATAGATACGTGAAGAGGCTGTATAGGATAGAGAATTGGTGGTATGGTGATGGTATGATACATGAGTGGAAGTTAGAGGAGTAATAGGTAAAGTAGGATTATGTGGAA
This sequence comes from Andricus quercusramuli, assembly GCA_932178445.1. Taxonomy (NCBI): domain Eukaryota; kingdom Metazoa; phylum Arthropoda; class Insecta; order Hymenoptera; family Cynipidae; genus Andricus; species Andricus quercusramuli. The sequence continues at coordinate 76,231 of CAKNXH010000976.1, forward strand.
GGCAGTGATGGAGAGAGGTAAAAGAAAGGGGGTGTTCCATAGTGTGTGTGGAACATGTGGTGAGAGATGTGAAAATAGTGAAAGGCGTAAGCTAAATGGAGGTAGATGTGAAGAGAGGGGATAGGGAGAGGGAAATGAAAGGCGGTGGATTACTGTAGGTGGTGCGAGATTGTGAGGAGGCATACATGTTTGGATAATTCATTTTAGGTGGTTATTATGATGCAGGCTTATTTTTAACTGATATTATTGAATCAACCGCGATTAATCGAGAAACTATTCAGTTATAGCAGTGAAATTTAATAGATATCGTTAAACAGACCGTCAACGAAAGCTTGTCTTCCGAAGAGTATAATAACGAAGATTCGGCAACGTAGTCTCATTACGAGGCCATCATTATCTCTATGCTGACGGGAAATTTAATAGAACGAAGCAGTGGACGGAACTGCATCTGGTGTGTTAGATTATGTAGCCTATCCTAACTTCTGCATAGCAATATAAATTGCATATTGTGTCATAAGCCCATTGTTTACCTAACGAACTTCCATTATGTATAGAAACTACATTCCACCCCACCCAAAAATAGCACAAATTCCTTCGATTTTTTAGAATCGAAAATCGGTTTTCCGAATTTTTCCTTTTAAAAACTTTCGAATCGACTTTTTTCTTAATGTAGAGAAAGGTAGTGATTGTAAATTTGAAGAAATTAAGGGAATGCTGAGAACTTCTGATGGTGAGGGTCTTAGGCAAAACGAAACGTAAATATTGGGCGAGCTGCGACGAGAGGCAAACTTAAAACTACGCCCCGGCCTATTAATAAAGATGAGCGCATTCAGTACACCTGGCACATCGTATCATGTCGGGCAGCTTCGAAATCGCGTAGGTACAACTGCAGGCAAATGTCGTCATTATGAATTCAACTGCGGTGCTTTCGCCCTTCTTCGTGCAACGGAAACTTTGTCCCATTAAGAAAATTTCTTCCTCATCATCACTCTTGAGAACGTTCTTTAATTCAACCTGAAAATCGGCCAAGTGCAGCTCCAAGGCCTCAGTTAAAGTATTTTATCAATTGAAAATGGCAAATGGTATCTGCAAAAAATGAGCTTAAAATCTTCGATTCAAATCCAATTTTTTAAAGTCTTAGAATGAAATAACTGAATATAAACAATTATATTTTGAAAAGAAAAATTGTTCGGAAAATCAAATAAACGAGAAGCTTTTACGATTCGAAACAGAATCTACTGCCAAAGTCCGAATGAGCTTCGGCATTATGAAAATCCGCTTATGTTTCCAACTTCATTAGGCCGGAGGCAACTCTGCTTTTACCAGACTTGGTTTGATATCACGAACTTGAAACGCATTCAACAACAAACGTAAGCTCCTTATAGACAAATGTGTACCTCAATAAACCAGATGTCCTAATCAGATTTAAGTTATTTTTAAAACACTAACTGGGTATAAATTAAAATGGAACCCCAAGTAAAGAAGAGAACAATTAATGCAAAATGAAAGATATATTTTTTCGTATTTAAAAATGATGTGAAATGTGGGGGCGGTTGAAAGACCTTAGAGAGTTGAGGCACTATCCGATCTAATTTCTTCCTAACGTATCCATTTCCGTATTCTCTTTGACTTGGGCTACATTACCAATTTCCTATGTTACTGAAAGTTTCACAGTGCTTTCACGCTTTGCTACTTCTTATAGAATAATTCTCAACATTCTGTTACTGACAGATAAAAACTTGTCTAAATAATTTACACAGAATTTAGTATGCAGCTTCTCTTAAGCCCATTACATTTCAAGCATATTCAAATATCACCTACGGACCTGAAATCTACCTCTCTTCCATTTACCCACCACCTATTCTCGTTATCCTCCTTCCAACTATGCTCCACCTTTTCTATCACGCATCCTTTTAACTCCTCCCAAATCTTCATCTCACGCTCTTATAAAAATGTCCTTCACCCCTCAGCCAATAAACCCTTCTGATCATGATCTACTACAACTTGCTTACAATTGTAGTCATCCTCCCTTCCAACTATTCTTTACCTTGACCCTCTTACCCCTTTACAAAGCCCCTCCATTATCGGCTTCAAACACCCTTCAAACTTTCCTTGCTCCTACTCTAACATTTTCTTTAACACTTCTTCATCCTCTCCAATTTCAACCTCTTTTACTCTCTTACACCTATAGTCATCGGATTCAGTGACCCTAAAGACATATAGCAAACATGGTCTGTTCTCCAGAACCGAAAAAAAATGTGTGTGTCTGTGTAATCCATTGAGCCAAGATACGTTCACATTTCGATCATATTATCCCAGGAATTCCCGGAAATTACATGCCACTGTAACTAAGCAACGTCAGCGTTACAGGGAGGATGGGTTGATTATTATTAAATGGGAAATACGGTTAACGAGCAGGCTACCGGTACCACTGACTGTCCCCTGCCCTATACCCTCCACCACTTTTCGATGACAAAGCATACGATAATGATGATTTCCTGGCTACTCGATAATGATCACATTCCCTCACTAATTATCACGAAATTCTTCACATTTGGTCAAATGTGCCATAGATATACCATAAACGATCAATGATGAATTTTACATAAATGTAGGTTGCAGTTATTGCAATAATTAGCGTTCTCAAATACATTATGTACCTCGCAGTAGATTCCGCATGTTGAAATTCATATTGCGCAAATGAATTGTAATGCGAGGAATACTTTGGGGCCGTACTTAAATTACGTATCGGATTATAGGCCCTTTCTTAGACCCCCCCCCCCCCCCAAAAAAAGATCCAAAAATGTTTTACTAGAGACTGCTAGTAGGGTGTCCGAGAACTTAATTTTCAAAATTCCCTTATTTTTCCTTGTCTAATTTTTCATTTTTCTTGATCATTAATATTCAAATACCAGCATTTTAATCTTGAAATACTTTTAACATATAATCTTTTATAAATTAAATAAAACAGTATTTCAGATGCGAATGAAAATTTTTCAAATTCATTCATTTATTTTAAACAACAAAAAAATGTCTTTTCTGCTATAAAAAATGACTTTTTAACAAAATACTTAAGCTTTCAACAAAATAATTAAATTTTAGTTGAATTTTCAACCTGAAAATATAAATTCCCAATAAAAAGTGTTATAGTTTATATTTCAATCAAAGGACATGAAATTTATACAAAAAAGAAGTTTTTCAAAACCAAAAAGACGAATTTTCAACAAATAAAGATTATTCACTGAAGGAATAAAATTTTACCTAAATTGTTGAAACTTCAATCAAAGAGACGAATTTTCTCTACAAAAATTCAATTTACAAACAAAAAATATGACTTCAGCAAAACATTATTTTTCCATGAAACTGATGCGTTCCTATTCAACAAAAATGAAATTTTAAACCAAGAAAATTACTTTTTTTCACGAAGAAAGGAGAATTTTAAAATAAAAAAGATCAACTAAAAAAATGGAAAAGTTACATTTTCAGTTCAAAAATTAATTTTAAATAAAAAAAATACTTTTCCACTAAACAAATAAATTTTGAACCAGATACATAACCTTCAATCAAAAAAATAAAGTTTTAACAATGTCATTTAACTTTTACTCAAGTAATTGAATTTTCAATTTAAAAATACTAAATTTCAACAAAATATTTAAAGTTTGAACCAAAGAAATGAATTTTCAACTGAATGCTCAAGCAAAGAAGACTAATTTTTAACCAAAAAGTTTCATTTTCATAAAAAAAAAGGAATTTCTACCAAAGCGAATGAATTTGTAATTCCAGAGAGACGAATTTTTACTCAAAGAGAATGACTTTTTAACAAAATTGTTAAATTCTCTACCCAATAGTTGGATTTTTATCTAAAAAGGATAAAATTTCCATTAAAACTGATGAATTTTTATTTACAGATAAATTTTTTTTTTTAAATAGTTGAATTTTCATCCAGAAAAGATTCCAGTCTACTTTTCAAGATCAAAATATGAATTTTTTAACAAAAAATAAGTTTCTAGGAACAACATTGAAATTTTCATTCAAAAAGACGATTTTTTCAACCAAAATGGATGATTTTTTAACGAAATAGTTGAATTTTCTACCAAATAGTTGAATTTTTATCTGAGAAAGATGAAATTTGTACTGAAACAGATGAATTTTTAATGAAAAAGGACAATTTTTTTCAAAAGTTGAATTTTCATCCAGAAAAGCTTTCAGTTCATTTGTTAACACCAAAATATGAATTTTGAACAAGAAGTAAATTTTCTACGAAATAGTTAAATTTTCAACGAAATAGTAGAATTTACAAAAAAAAATTTTATTTTCAACCAAGCAGTTAGATTTTTATCCAAGAAAGATTAAATTTTTCTTAGAACGAATTAATTTTTAATTAAATTTTTTTTTTAAACTTCAAATTTGACAAAACAGCAGAATTTTCAACCAAAAAGTATGACTTCAACAAAATTCTTGAATTTCAAACCAAACAGTTGCATTTTTATACAAGAAAGAAGTAATTTCTGCTCAAGTAGATGAATTTTGAAATCAGAAAGACAAATTTTCAAAAAAGATTGAATTTTCAACCGAAGAGTTGCATTTTTATTCAAGAAAGATGAAATATTTATTTTAAACAGATGAAAAAAAACGTAAAAAAAATAGTTAAATTTTCATCCAAAGAAGATTCCAGTTCACTTTCCAACACCCAATTAGGAATTGTAAACTATAATTTAATTTTCTGCTAAGTTGTCGAACTTTTAACCAAAAAGTATGGCTTTTGAACAAGATTGTTGAATTTTCAACTAAACATTTGCATAATAGTCCAAAAAAATGTGAATTCTACTAAAACAGGTGAATTTTCAAATCAAAAAGACAAATTTTCAAAAAAAAAAGTTGAATTGAAAAATTGAATTGAAAAATACAAATTTTAAACAAAAAGTAAATTTTCTAGGAAGTAGTTTAATCATCAACGAAACAGTTGCATTTTTGTCCAAGAAAGGTGAAATATTTCTACTAAAAAAAGATGAACTTTTAAATTAAAAAGACAAATTTTCAGAAAAAAATATTTTTCATCCAAAAAATATTTAAGTTGACTTATCAGCAACAAAATATGAGTTTTAAACAAAAGGTTAATATTATACGAAAAGAGTTGAATTTTTAACCCCAAAAAGACGAATTTTCAACATAACAGTTGAATTTGCAAGAAAAATCATGTCTTTGTGAGAAAATTGTTAAATTTTCAACCAAATAGTAAAATTTATGACTAAGAAGATAATCTTCAGAAGAAAGTTTTTGCGAATGTGCAAAAATTACGTACAGGAGAGGAGGACCCCCTCCCGCCTACCGTAACAAATCGTTACAAAATGTCAGGGGAAGGCTGCAAAAGGGGATGGAAAATAGAGGAAATAAGGGTGAAAGGAAGAAGCAGGTGCAAATGGGAGAAGGGGCGAGGGGAATTTCGGAGAGGGAAGCTTTGGAAAAGTTGGTGCAAGACAGGGGTATATAAAAGAGGGGAAATGCATGCAAGAAAGGGAGGCATAGAGTTTGAGGATAGAAGGGAAAATGAACAGAGGAAATTTATGGAAAACCGGGAGTAGACAAGAAGGGCGAGAGATGCGTAAGAGTGATGATAAGGATGTGGTGAGGGGAGAGGGCATGTGGGAGTGAGTAAGTGTGGGAGTAAGGAAGTGTTGGAGTGAGTGGGTGTGAATGGAGTTGTGAAAATGGAGGTGAGGTAAAAAGGAGAAAGGATGAGTTGGCGAACATGATGCGGAAAATGGTGGAAGATACGATAAGGGGTGATACGAGAGCGAAGACGAATAAAGGGTCAAGTATAAATAGGAATGAAGGGAAGAAGAGGCAGGAGTACATTGGAGAGATACATTATAGAGTAGACGGGGAGGTATCAGGAGGAGCATATAGAAAGAAGGGGAAATATTGGCTAGACGATTGAGAATAGGGAATAGGGGAATATGGGAAAATAGGGAATAGGAGAATAGGGGTGAGGGGTGATGAGTTAGAGATTGATTGATATAATTGAATGAAGATAGAGAAAGGGGGAGGATCAAGAGAAATGATTTATGAAAAAAAAACTAATTTGTGCGTTTTTCTGGGAAAATCATTTTTTTCCACAAATGTTCACGTAAAATTGGAATAGCACTTTATCTCATCAGAGATGCGTCGCACAATTTTCCTTTGTCCTTTTTCACCTTCACACGTCTCCAATCTCACGTTGTCAAATGCGCACGACAGATTTGCAATGCTTTGCAGAAAAAGTACATGAGAGAGATAGAAAGGTGTACAGTGATGCGGGTAGCGACAGGGGGAAGGAGGAAGGGGCAAATTCGATTTTCACGATCCCGCGAAAATTGAAATACAATCCTCGATGCAAGTCTCGTGAGGGACGTCTTTCTTTTTCTCGCGGTTACCTATAACCGTTCACGACGAGATGTTTGCCTGGCGAAGCGTGCAGAAATGGAACCATACGTTCGTCGAAATAAAAGTGTATGATCAAAGGAACCAAGTTACGGGGTTTCTACTACTTCTGTCTACTTCTATTTGTCAATATTTTTTCTGACATTTTATTTTAGAACGCTCTGATTAATTTCAGTTTGATTTAACAATTTTTTAGGTTAGAATTTTTGTTTTGTTTCTACTTTTTCAACTGATCAAATCAGTGAAACTGAAGTGAAGTAGGTTTTTCAGTAATAAATACATTCTTTGCGGAAATGATGCGAGTGAAATATGACTGAACAGATTCAACTCTATTGAAATTCGTCTTCGTTAGGAGGTATTTCGTATTTGGTGAATACTGATATACATAAGTACGGAGTCTCGGCAATAACAAGACTAATAATAATAACAGTAATAATAAGCACATTGCACAGAGCACACGTTCACAAAACATCTTGAAATATTTGCGAGAGTTCGGTGAGGTTAGATACTTGAGACCTCCCCACATTTCGAAGGAAGATCTTGAGTACTGTTGATAAGAGGAAATGCGACATTACCGACGGAGAAGTTGCATTCTTGAACCTTGAGTTTCTTGCTCGTACTTTTCCAAGTATCGAAAGATCAGAACACGAACTGAAGATATCAAGAAGAATGAGGAGCAAGTGAAGTTTATAAAAACTATGAAATATACTTTTATCAAGCGCCTCTAACTACTTTTACAATATTATAAATTTTCCAGTTAGTCAAAGAAAAGTGACTTTGTGATGAAATTATGAAAAGAGTTTTGATTTTCAGTAATTTAATGAGATTTTTTGGATTGGAAAACAAATATTATTGTGCAATTATTTAAAGAAAAAAAGTTAAGTGAAATTCAATCACAATTACATAACTATTGAATTCCCTTGAATTCTGCGTCACTTCATTGAATTTCTTTAACTTCTGTTTAAGGTCATGTGACGAGTGGGTCACGTGACCGGATCCCTACCTTACCGAAACTTTTTTTAATTATCAACTTATTTTCACACGAATAGCCACGTCGAGTTCAAAATTTGGGATAATGAATAAGAAGCACTAAAATAAGCGGCTCTGGTCCTAAATTGTAATAATCATGAAAAGTCTTTTTTGTAAAAATTTTTTTTGCTTTTTTCATGATTATTTCAATTTAGGACCAGAGCCGCCTTTCTTAGTGCTTCTTATTTATTATCCCAAATTTTCAACTCGATGTGGCTATTCGTGTGAAAATAAAATGACAAATAAAAAAAGTGTCGGTAATGTAGGAATCTGGTCACGTGACACACTCATCACATGGCCTTAAGTCTGTTCTTGATTAAAATAATCCTATTCAATTTGATTTCGTTCAATTCTATTCAAAAAACTTTGCTTTTGAATGACTTCATTTTTAACACTGAAATCGTTAATTTTTTATCACGATACAGTACCGTCCGAAATTGTGCGCATGACTCGGGTGAGCGCTATGAAAAATCACTGCTGACTTTGAACCACAATATTTCGGCGAAAAAAAGAGATAGGGCATTTTTTAAAAAACGGTTGGAAAGGTCATGAAATTCCACGTCTATTGGTACCCAAGAAATATTTTTTTGACCTTCTGAAAATAGTACAGCACTTGAGAAGTTCAAAAAAAAAAATTCAAGATTTTCTCAAATTTTCGACCTCAAGTTCAACTTTTAGCACGACCTAGGAACATTTTTTCAAAAATCTGAAAATTATAAGACACTGAGCCTGAAATCTTATCTTTAATTTGAGCCAAGAAAACTTGGAAAATCTTCATGGGTGTCCGAGATATGATTAAAAATGTTCAATCGTATCTGAGCTCAATTTTAATCGACGATCACGTTTCTCGGCCGGTCTGCTGCTCGTCTCCTTCGTTGAGGCAGGACCGAATAGGCCACGCACAGAGGTGGCGCCTAAGTGGACATTGTCCTATTCTCTAATATGAAGATAATATTAGATTCAAATAATTGTTAACAATCGCAAATAACAATAAATATTTTTTTCCATTCACCATTATTTGAAATAAAAATTACTAATGAAGAGAACCAAAAGTATAAGAGGCGCCACCTCTGTGCGTGGCCAATTCGGTCCTGCCTCAACGAAGGAGACGAGCAGCAGACCGGCCGAGAACCGTGATCGTCGATTAAAATTGAGCTCAGATACGATTGAACATTTTTAATCATATCTCGGGCACCCATGAAGATTTTTCAAGTTTTCTTGGCTTAAATTAATGTTAAGGTTTCAGGCTCAGTGTCTTATAATTTTCTGATTTTTGAAAAAATTTTCCTAGGACGTGCTAAAAGTTGAATTTGAGGTAGAAAATTTGAGAAAATCTTGAATTTTTTTTTGAACTTCTCAAGTGCCAATAGACGTGGAATTTCATGACCTTTCGAACCGTTTTTAAAAAAATGACCTATCTCTTTTTTTCGCCGAAATATCGTGGTTCAAAGTCAGCAGTGATTTTTCATAGCGCTCACCCGAGTTGTGCGCACAATTTCCGACGGTAGTGTATATAAAACACCCACTTTTTCCTCTTGGATTCGAGCTCGTGAATTTTGAAACTGAAAAATCTCCGTAGAATGCAACAAATCGTGAAGTAAGAATTTGCCATTTAAGCTGCTATTATATTCTTGACTAATGTTTTATGTCTAAACAATCGAATGTATAGAGCACTTCAATATCTCGTATCGAATCGATAGGTTTACTCTCGCTTCGCATCATCCAGCGTATCGAAGGCTTTACCTGCTTCGGTGGTATAACGGAATTGACTCGTTTCAGGGGATTAAGTGGATGCTTTCTTTTTTTCAAAGGGGAAAAAAGCTTTCATCGGCAACATTGCTGCTAGCTTTCACCTTTTTCTGTATTAAGAAAACATACTGCACCTAAAACCATTTAAGATACTCTATATTTGCATGGGAGGAGGAAAGAGAACGGTAATAATTAATTATAGTATATTGGACGATGAGTTAAGAGAGAAGTTCAAGAAACTAGAAGTGGCGGACTGTATGGATTCTGATCAATTCCCCATTATAGTGACATTGAAGGCAGAAAATAGGAATAACAATAAGAATAAAGAAGAAGCAAAGGTAAAAAAAAGCAGGAAGAGGGGATTGATCAATAGAAGGAAAATAAGAGTTTAAGCAAAAGTCAAGAATATCAAAATGAGAGAGGGAAATGTAAACGAAGAGATGAAAATAATAATGGAAGAATTAGAAAGAGTATTAGAGGGCACAAGCAAGAAAGAAGTTAGTAAAGGAAGGCGTATCAGTGGGTGGGATGAGGAATGTGAAGAGAAGAAGAGGGAAGTTAAGAAGGAATTAAGGAAGTGGAGAAAAGGGAAAAGTAGCAAAAAAAATAAAGAAGAAAAAAGAAGCAGTATACTAAGATATGTGATAAAAATGGGTTGCAAAATTAAAGGTTTGAAGAAGAGGAAGAGAAAGCATGAAAATCCTCACTTTCGAAGTGGGTGTTACAAAAAGTATTTTACGGAATTGCCAGATGGGATAGAGACGAATGTTAGGAGAGAAGGACCAGATTGTAAGGAAATAAACAAGGAAGAGGACGTAACAGGGGAATAAATAGTCAAGCTGTTAGGAACAATGGAAGAGGGAAAAGCACTTGATACATATGAGATTTTGAATGAAGTCTGAACATATTGGGGAAAAAACTGAAGCTGGTGAAGAAAGGCGAAAGAAAGGTGGTCGAATACGATAGGGGAGTGTCTGTAATACCAATATTTTATAAAGTATATGGAAGTGTCACCTCGATGACGTTTAAGATAAAAGTTTGAAGAAAGAAAGATAGAGCCACCAAATCAGGCAGGGTCTAGAAGAGGAATGGGGGTGATGAAATATATATTTTCTGAATTATCTGGTGAATAAAAGGATTAACAGAAAGGAAGGGGGAACGAGCGCTTCTTTGCGGACTCAAAGGCGGAATTTGACTCACTGGACCGAGTTGAGATAGGAAAAAATGATGGTGAAAAAAAGGATGAGAGAGGGTTTTGTAAAGAGAGTACCAAACATTTTTAGAGAGACGAAAAGTAGGGTGAAAGTAGCAGAGGAAGTACGAGATAGTTTTTGGGTTGTGAGATCAGGAAAAAAGATTGTGCTCTGAGCCCACTTTTATTGGACATAATTATCTCAGGCTTAGAAGAAGAAATAAAGAGAAAAGGATCGGGAAGAGTTAGGATAGGAAAAGAAGAGAAAAAATAGAATGTCGTACGCATACGATATCGTGTTGATAGTAGAGGATGAAGAAGGGAAGTTGAGCTTATAATCGCAGGGCTGGAAAAATACTTAGATGGGAAAAACGTTAATTTTAATATAGGAAATACTCGCATAATAAGGTAGCAGGAAAGAAAGGGGGAAAAGTGGACTAGCAGATGGAAGGGAGTAAGGTAAGAAGAAGTAAAGGAGTTTAAATATTTAGGATGAACCTTGCAAGCAAATAGTGAGTTATTTATGGCTGGAGATATAGGAGAGGAGACTTGAGGAAACTATGACAAATCTGAAAAAAAGAGACAGGTAAAGACAATTAATGGAAAGATGGGGAATGACTGAGAAATCAAAATATGATAAAAGGTATAAGAAGATAGAAAAGGAAAGAATACCAAAGTACTAAAAAAAAAGGATGGAGAAGAGAAGACGGATCAAAATGGAAAGAGGAAACATGGCAGCATATAAAAGAAGGATATAGGAGAGGAACTTGAGATAAACGAAGCTAAAACGAATGACAAAGAAAGCAAAAGTGAATGTGAAAAACTGGCAAGGTTGTTGTAGACGGAAAGTGAGAGAAAAAGGAAAGGGAACATATAATTAGATCAAGGTGCGGATACGCTATCGCTTTCCCGCTTTTAATTGCTCGGGCACTCGTTTGCCACTACTGACCCTTATTAAGAAATCTCTAAACGATATTTTCGTTTTCGATTATGACGATTTTCGAGAGTAACGCTTGGTAACGCTTGCGTACTGTAGACCGTTCATATCCTCTCCGCTCAACGCTAGTGCAGTGCTCCCAACGCGGGCACCTTACGCTACTGCGCATGCGATGCATGAGGTGCTTCATTGGCTGCCGTCCGCGCGCTTATTTGAAATGTTAAAAATACCGTTTTTCAAATGTATTATTAATTATCAGGAATAATTATATTTAAACATATTCAAGTGGTACCTGGATAGTATCCAAGAATAAAAAATATCTTGTTATTTAATGTCATCTTTTTTTTTACTTTCGAAAACCTGATGATCAGAATATATTAGCAGCGATCCACGTACCACTTAAGCATGTGCAAACAATTATTTTTGATTATTATTAATAAATAAAAAACATTGTATTTCTTAACCCGTCAAAGCCCAAATTTCACTAATTTAATAGGATTTCAGAGGATTTGAAAAAAATTTTAATTGATTCTAAAAGATTTGAAATTGATATATTGTAGGAAAATATTTAAGAGAATTTCAGTGTATTTCAAGGATTTTGTTATTTATAATAATAATTTGAGGGAATTTTAAAAGACTGGGAATATTTTAGGGCATATAAAAAGAATCCAAAGCATTTGAAAGAGATGTCGATAATTTCAATTAGTACCAAAAGACTTTAGAGGGTTTGAAATATTCTCGGATATTTTAACAGATTTCAATGAATTTTGAACTGATTTTAGTAATTTATTCGATTCAAAAGGATGTTTGAAGGCATTTTTTTTTTTTAAGATTAGGAATATTTTAGGGTATTTCATAAAAATCCAAGGTATTTTCAAAAGATTTCAAAAGTTTGAAGGAATTTCAAAAAGATTTAAAGGATTTGAAAACTTTTAGAGGTTTCTTGAATATTCCAATATTTCTCATTTGATTTTAGTACTTTCATTGATTTAAGAGGATTTGCAATATTCTAGAGTAATTTAAAAGATTCCAAGGCATTTTCTGAAGCTTTGAAAAGTTTTAAGTGATTTTCAATGTTTGAAAAGGTCTCGAAATATTTTGGGGAATTTCTAATGAATCCAAGGAATTTTTTATTTGAATAATTTAAAGGAATTTCAAAGGATTTGAAATATTTTGGCTATTTTTCCAGTTTTCATTGGATTTTAAAGAGATTACAAAAATTACAAGAATCCAAGGAATGTTGAATTGATTTAAGTAATTCATTTCAGAGGATTTCAAATATTTTAGAGTATTCTAAAAGATTCCACGATATTTTCAAGAGATTTGAAAAGCTTCAGGGAATTTTAAAAAAGTTTTGAGGACTTGAAAACTTTTAGATTGTTCTAAAAGATTCCTAGGAGTTTTCAATTGATTTCAGTAATTTAACTGATTTCAGAGGATTGGAAATATTTTTGAGTATTTCAGAAGATTTCCAGGCATTTTCGAAAACTTTAAAAAGTTTCAACTTTCGAGTAATTTTGAAATATTCAAAATAATTATCTAAGGATTTTGGAAAGAGTCCAAGGAATTTCCTAGAGATTTTAATGATTTTGAGGTATTTGAAAAAATGATGAAGGATTTGAGAACTTTTAGAGTATTGATATTCCGGGATAATCATGTCGGCCCTCTGAAATGATCGAATCGACCATTCGAGCTGATGGAATCGGCTGTACTGAGATGATCAAAGCAGTCATGCGAGGTGTCCAAATCGACCCTCCACAATGACCAGGTTGACTCTGAGAAAATCAAATCGACCATCTGAGACGATCGAGTCATCTGTTTGAGACAATCATATCGACTCTTTACCATGATCAGGTCAGCTATCTCGAGATGACCGAGTCGACCGTTCGTGATGATCGAGTCGACACTTTGAGATGATCGATTTGAACCTCTTGTTTTAATCTTCTACAGATAGCCGCTTTAACCATTTTCAATGGCTGTCCTATAGTTGACCCTGTAATATAGTCTGTCTGCACATCTAGATGGCCAAAAAGACCTTCCATTTTTCTCCGTGTAACAGTCAAACTAACCTTAAAGTGAGAAGTCACACGTTACTTTTCTAAACTGATTCTAATAGTACTGGTCCTCGTGAATGAAGAATATGGTTGCTTGGTGTGATTACCTTGACTAAAGGTGTTGATGTCAATGAATTCTCGTGTAAATTATCCTACTGACAAGCCATTGACCACGCACGGTGATCAAACATGCAAATGTTTCAGCAGATTCCCTCGTGTGTAACTCGACTCTGCTATGCAACTGATGTCAATTCGAGAACTCGTATCGAAGACAGTTGCCGACTATCATCATCACCTACCTTTGCAGCATCCAGTGATCCGACTCAGTTAAATGGCAATTGGTTCCTGGTTAACCTGTGCTACCCTATTACTCCTATTTACCCCATGCACACCAGAACTCTGAACGCATACTATTCAAAGAACAGGTAAGGCTACGAGGAGTTTGCGAAACTTGTAACATCGGATTAACTTACCCCGCCTCTAGGCAGGCACCTTTAATCGTATCACTCTCCTACGCTTTCCTCTCTTAGTTTCAATCAAATTTACTCTGCCATATTAACTTCACTATACATTTTCATTTTTGTTCTTTACGATATTATCAGTCAATTCAGAAACTCAAAGCACCCCTAGCCATCCGTTTTCATCAATATCCAATAATGTGGATGAAATTGTTTCGGCAGTTTTTATTCGCTATATTTTATTTGCAAAATCTGACACCGAATTTAAATTTAGCATCCAAAAAAACATATGAAAGAATGCGTCACACATACTAAGTAATTTTCCATGTCTCATTATTGTCGAGGTACTAGAGCGCCTGACCGAAGTTCGAATCCTGACACCGATATTTTTTTTCCTTTTTTTTCACAGCTCGCTCGAATTGACAACTTTCAATATTGTTTTTTTTTTTATCACGTATTTCATCTGACACTTTTCACATTCCGCACTTTTTGTATTGCCTTGGGAAAGTTAGATGTAGATCGCTCTCTGCTGTCTCTGTTTTCGTCTCAAATTCATTTCATCAGTTCTGCAGAATCTCGTCTGGAGACAATATCTTTTCTGGTTACTCCCATCATGCTTCTACGTGAATTGACACAGAATCTATTTTACTCCCTAAATTGATTTAAGTCCTGTCGGCCTCCCCCCCTGCCTCAACCTTTGTCTTCTGTGGTTTCTTTGAAGTTCAGTAGCAAAACTGACAGGCTGATTGATACTCTCATAATTGGCTCGTTTTGCCGCTTTGATACAATGTTGCGTACTTGTTACAAGTAACAAAGTTACGTTATTTCTAACTTTGAGGGTAACTTCGTTACATTTTTAAAAAGTAACTTCTAACTTCACTTATGCCAGTTATGATCTTGCAGTAACGTGGAACTTTAATTTTAGTAACTTTGAAGTTATTTTTTTTCGTATACCTCCTATTGAGATAGGTTTATGAGTAAATTAAGGGTAATTTGGATTGATTTCAAATTAAAATCTTTCTCAGATGAAATAATGTTACTACTTGGTCGAAAATTCATGTATTTTGATAGGAAATTTAACTATTTAGTTAGAAAATAATCTTTTTGTTGAAAAATCATATTTTCACTTTGAAAATGAAACTGTTTTGTAGAAAATTCGTCATTTTGGTTTAAAAATTCAATAATTTAAACGGAATTGTTTTTTTTTTCTTGATTCAAAATTCAGCTATTTCGTGTCAAAATTTATCTCTTCTGCAAAAAAGATTTTTTTTTTTTAAATTCACCTACTTTGTTTGAAATTCGTTTTTTCTGCTTGAAAATTTAATTTCTTGGTTGAAAGATGAACTTCTTTTTTCAAAAATTCAGTCGTTTGCTTCAAGACTCATAATTTCATTTGAAAATTCATCTCTTTGATTGAAAATTCATATATTTTGCATTGAATTCGATTTTTTTGGGTGGAAAATCAAAATATTCTGATGAAAAATCGTCTTTTTGGTTTTCAAATGGAAGAAAATACAACTATATGGTTGAAAATAATCTTTTTTGTTGAAAATTAATATTTTCTCTATTAAAAATCAACCATTTTGTTGAAAATTGATCTATTTTAATAAGAATTCAACCATTTTTGTAGAAAGTCCAAATATATGGTTAAAAAGTAACTTTTTGTTTGAAAGTTGAACTGTTTTGTAGAAAATTCGTTTTTTTCAGTTTAAAAATTCAACATTTATAGGAATTTTTTTACTATCTTGGTTCAAAATTCGACTTTTTCGTTTTAGAATTCATCTCTTTTGGTGGAGAAGCTCGCTTTTCTGTTGTTGTTAAAAATGCAACCATTTTGGTACAAAATTAATCTGCTTTGGTTAAAGATACAGATATTTTATTAAAAATTCGTCTGTTTTGGTTGAATATAACTGTGTTTGATTAAAAAAAATTTTTTTTTTGGTAGAAGTAAATTATAGTTTTCGTGGAAAATTATTCATACATTTTGGTTGACGAAAATTTTGTTGAAAATTCATATTCTCTTTTTGAAAATTCAAGTCTTTTATTTAAAAAATTGCTGTAGATGGTTCAGCTATTTTGTTGAAAATTCGACTTTTCTGGTTGAAAATTCAGCTGTTTGGTTGAAAATTTAACTCTTTTATTTGAAATCTGTTTTTTTGTTGTACAAAATTCACATATTTTGGTAGAAAATTAAACAGTTTGGTTAAAAATTAACTTTTTTGTTGAAATTTCAACCCTTTCGATAAAAATTCGTCTTTTCGGGTTTTCAATGGTACAAAAAACACAGTAATTACATGGTCGAAAATTATCTTTTTTGTTGAAAATTGATATTTTCATTATTAAAAATCAACCATTTAGTTGAAAATTCATGTATTTTGAAGAGAACGTTAACTATTTTGGTAGAAAGTCCAACAGTTTGGTCGAAAAGTAACTATTTTGTTCAAAATTCAACTGTTTTGTAGAAAATTCGTTTTTTCTGTTCAAAATTCAACATTTATAGGAATTTTGTTTCACTTTATTGTCTCAAAATTCGGCTTTTTCGTTTCAAAATTCATCTGTTTTGGTAGAAAAAAGCTCGCTTTTTTGTTGTAGTTAAAAAATAAACTATTGTGGTACAAAATTAATCTGGTTTGGTTCAAGATTCAGATATTTTATTGAAAATTCGTCTTTTTTGTTTAAAGACAACTGTGTTTGATTAAAAGTTTTTTTTTTTTTTTTTTTTTTGCAGAAGTGAATCATACTTTTCATTGAAAATTATTCATACATTTGGTCGAAAACAACGAAAATTTGGTTGAAAATTTAAATTGTGTTTTTGAAAATTCAACTCTTTTAAGAAAAAAATTGCTGTAGGGGGTTTAGTTTTTTTGTTGAAAATTCGACTTTTCTGGTTGAAGATTGAACTATCTTGTTTCAAATTTGTTCGTTTTTGGTGAAAACATCTCATATATTTCGATGGAATATTAAACAGTTTGGTTAAAAATCAACTTTTTTTCGAATTATAACTCTTTTATAAAAAATTCGTGATTCTGATTTAAAAATGATAGAAATTCAACTGTGTGGTTGAAAGATATTTTTTTTCGGAAATTATAATTTTTTGTATAAAAAATCAACCATTTGGTTGAAAACTTATGTCTTTCGTTGCAAATTGAACTACTTTGGTAAAAAGTCAAACTATTAGGTTCAAAAGTAACTTTTGTATTAAAATTTCATACTTTTGGCTTGAAAATTCAAGTTCCTTGTAGAAAATTCGTCTTTTTGATTTCAAAATGCAACAATTTAGAGGAAAGTTCTTCTTCTTTCTTGGTTCAAAATTTGGCTTTTTCGTTTCAAAATTCATTTCTTTTGGTACGAAAATCTCTTTTTGTTGTTGTTGAAAATTCAACTATGTTTGTAGAAAATTAATATGATTTGGTTGAGGATTCAGTTATTTTGTTAAAATATTTCAAGGGACACCCCCCCCCCCCCCAATCCATGCCGCCACTGAATGTGTCTGATTTCAAATTAAAATATTTTTTGGTATAAGTAGATCATAATTATCGTTGAGAATTTACGTATTTTGATTGAAAATTTATGTATTTGTTGAAAATGTAACTATTTCGTATTTTGTTAGAAAATACAACTTCCTGTGGAGGGTTACGCTATTTTGTTGAAAATTTAACTACTTGGTTGATAGTTGAACTGCTTTGTTGGAAAGACTGTTTCACTCCTTTTTTATTTATTATGATCTTGTTTTTTTATTTTCAAAGCATAAAATACCTTCTGTAAAATAAAATTCTTCAATTTAGTCAATAAATTAAACAATTAATAGTAGTAAAAAATATAATGAAAAATATAATTCAATATTTGTTTTTATAAAAAATATAATTTAAATAAGAACATAAAAAAAATATAATAAACAAAATGTATTGTGTCAACTGATAAAAAATATAAAAAGGATTACAGCCCTCCAAGTCGTGAAATAAGATAATATATTCAAATTGCAGTCTCACTTCAAATCATGGATTTAATTTTCATTTAAATTTGCGAGAATTAAAAAATTCTCTTTTCTTCCAAGACGTCTTGAAATGAACATCTTTCCCGAGACGAAAGTTTTTATTCGTTTAAAGTCTACCCCAAGAGCTTTCCAAAGACGACTCACCAGAAAGGAAAACTGTTTTCCAATCTTTCGTCACTCCTCGATTCACAGAAAAAGGTGGAACGATGCCTTATCCTGGATCGAGTTTAAGAATTATCTCGAATTTTCTGGAGTTCTTCAATTTTTTCTTCCTGCTAGCCTCAGTTAGAAACTTTGCACTATCCTATTTTCCACAACTTTTGGAGAAGAAATATGTATTTTTCGCAAGAAAAGAAAGATGTCAGTCCTTGCTAGAGAATTTAATTTTCAAAATATTTTAGAATCCTGCAGAATCTTTTAGCATGTTTCAGAATGTTCTCTTTAATTCTGGAATTTTATAGATTATCCGGGAACATTAAAGAATATATTAGAAATTCCCTACTCTTCCTGGAATATTTTGTTCTCCTTTAAAATGTTCTACAATATTCTGGAAAGTTTCTAAATACACTGGAACCTGGATTGAAGCACGGTTTCGGGCATGGCCTGTAGTGGCCTTGATCTTAAGTCAAGAAATTCCAAAGGTGAACAGGCAGGGTCCCATGAATATTCATATTCTTATCATTGGTGGCAAATCAAACTACTTTGTTGAAAATCCGTTTCTTTTTCTTTGAAAATTAATTTTTTAAATAAAAATTCAACTATATTTCATTTTTTGTTGAATATTGATCTTTTTGCTTCCTTATGGAGGAAGCTTTGTAATGGTGACATTTTTTCAAACAAAATTAAATTCATTTAACTAAACGTTCCTCAATTAAAAAATTTGTGATACAATATTCTAAGCCATTATGCGGGTGCATTTGAGGATATGTGTGTGTATGTGTGGATGTGTGAAGGACTTCTGAAAATATTTATTGCAATTTTTTCAGCATGCTATAATACTATAAAAATTGGTTTTTCATAGTTAAACTTTCTTCATTAACGTAATTGAAAGTTGATGCAAAAATACAAAAGATTCTTTGTTCCGAAAAGAATCGATTCACTTATAATATTATTACATTTTATTAGAAAATAGGAAAGTTACAGTAATATATATATATATATATATATATATATATATATATTTTAAAAAAATCACAGGGTGCACAGTCTTCCCCTTTTTTTGTTAGTTTCCCCCTTTTTCTTGAAATTCCCCTTTTTCCCCCTATTCTCAAAAAACTTCCCCTTTTTCCCCTTTTCTATTTAAAAATACGATATTTGAAATTGTACCCATGATTAGATCATAATTAAAGCAATTATAGCACTTAAATAAATTATTTATGACTAAACAAAGGTACAAGTTTCAAGTGCAGATCATTAAAAATAAATACTCTTAAAAAAAATTTGAAGATGAAACATTTTAAAGCAAGTTGAAAATGGGAAAACTGGAGACAGAAGTTATTATCCAATATAAAATTGAAACAGTTACAAAATATACAGTCTTTTTTTTAAATAAGTATTAGAAGATTAACACATTTTAGTTAAAATGTACAAAGTTAAATACCTAATTAAAAAATGGAATATTCCAAATTCATCAATTCCAATTATAAATGTTCTAACTTAAACAAATAATTTTTTTTAAATCTTTACTTGAAATTTTAATTATTGTTGAAATTTTTTTTCGTTGAAAATTTATTTGTTTAAACGCACAATTGAACTATTCCATTTGTGTTTGAAAATTTATCGTTTTTAGTCGGAAATTCAACTATTTGGTTGTAAGTTCAAATTTCGTTCAAAAGTTATATTTTTTGTCAGGAAATTGGTTAAAAATTTAACTATTTTGTTGAAAATATATTTATTTTCTTGAAAATCTGTCTTCGGTTAAAAACCAAACTACTTCGTTAAAAAATTCATTTTTCAAACTGAAAATTGCAATTCGAATATATTGTAGAAAGTTCTTTTTTTTTGGCTCAAAAAATAAATAATGGGTAGAAAATTAGTTTTTTAATTTGAAAATTAGTTTCATGAAATGAAAATTTAGGAATTCCATTTTGGGTTCAAAGTTGACCTTTTTTATTTTGAAAATTCAAATATTTGGTGAAAATATAAGTACTTTGTTAAAAATTCTACCTGTTTTGTAAAAAAATAATCTTCTTGCTTTTAAATTCCACATTTTTATTACAATTTTTTTTGTTTATTGTGTAAAATATCTTTTTTTGTTGAAAACTCAACTCTTGTTGGAAATTCGTGTTTTCGGATTAAAGATTCAACTGTTTTGTAGAAAATTTGATTTATTTTCTGGAAAATTCAATAGTTTGGTCGAAAATTCAACTAATTGGTCGAGTTTTGAACTACTTTGTTAAAAATTCATTTTTCAGTTAAAAATTCATCATTTTAGTTAAAGTTTCGTTTGTTTGTTAAAAAATAGGGTTTTTAACTAAAAATTTTTATGTTTGGTTGAAAATTAACTTTCAATTGAGAATTCATATCTTCTTGAGGAAAAATCAACTGCATTGTAGAAAATTCTTCTTACAGGCTTCAAAATTCAACAATTTGGGAAAAAATTCAGTTTTTTAAATTGTAAATTAATTTTTTGAAACGAAAATGTAACTATTCGATTTTCTTGTTCAAAACTGATGTTCTCAATTCAACAATTGAACTATTTTGTTCAAAAATGATCTTATTTGTTTTAAATGTAAAATTGCGAAATTTAAAAATAAATTTCTTGCTCAGTTACAATTTTTTTGAAAATGTGTAAAAACATGTTTTCTTTTTGATTGAGTCATATGGACACATTTTAAAAAAGGTTAAATATGTCGAAACTAGAAGTTATTCAGCTTGAACCAAAGAAACATTTTTTATATTTTTTTTTGTTCGCAAGAAAATTTTTGTCGTGAGTTAGAATTTTTGAGATTTCATATCTTTTTTACGATTTTGGAACGTTATAAACACCACGAAAAAAAATTTTCCTATAAATAAGAAATAATAACAAGCTTCTCCAGCTCAAGCTGACTCAATTTCAGGTTCGAATCAATCCAAAAAAACATTTTTTTGTATAGTTTCAAGAAATATTTAAGAAAGAGAATAGAAGATATTAACCGATTTCAATTTTTTTTTACTTGTTTTGGATGAAGAGAGTAGTTTTAAATTTATATTGAAAGTATTAATTATAGTAATGAAGAAATGACAAATCTTGAAAAGAAATATTTATGAAAACGATGTTAAGCATATAAAAATTGTGTATTTAAATGATTGTATTTTTTTTCTCGGATTTTTTTATATCACTCTGGATAGATTTCAAACGATCTAAGTATATCCAATTTTCGAAAATAAATCTTTTATGGCAGAAATAATTGAAAAATATTTAAAAATTTAACATTTATTACAAAATATTGCCCTTTTCGACATATGAAAATAAATGTTTAATATTCCCCCTATTTTCCCCTTTCTCATGAGGAAACCACCGTATTTCCACTTTTTTGAGCTCCTTTTGCGCTGTGATCCCTGAAATCAATGTATTCGGTAAAAAATTTCTCTTTTGGCTCAAAAATCGTAACAGTTGTTTTAGAATGTCATCATTTTTTGTTTGAAATTCAACTGTTTAATTGAAAATTACCTTTTTTGTTAGAATCTGATATTTTTGGGTTGATAATTTGTCATTTTGACAATTTTTTTCTGTCTTGACGAAAAAATTTTTGTTGGCTGGAAACTAGTCACTGTGGTTAAAAAATGTATCTCTTTTGGTTGAAAATTTAAATTTTAGTTAAAAATTCGTATTTTTCTGTATAATTCAACAGTTTTTCATTCAACCTTAACATTTTTTTTCGAAATATCAACCATTACAATTTTTGTTGAAAATTCATTTTTTTAAATAAGAAATTCATCAATTCCCTTCTTCTTGGTGGAAACTTAATTTTTTAAACTGAAACTGTTGGGGAGAGTGGGGAGTTGTGGGCCACGCTTTGTTTTAAGACATAACATCTCTGAAACTTGTCAATACATCAACTGGAGACCACAATTAATGAAATTCGTTAATGCGCAATAAATATTTAGGATGACGTAGATTTTATAAAAATCGATATTTGTGATTTTGGTGAGGAGTTGTGGGCCATGCCAATAAATAAAAGAAAATGGCATATTCCAGTAGTTTATGTTTATTGAAGTTGCAGTAAATAAAAATTAATGATTTTAAAAAGATTAAAAAAAAATTATTCTCATTCGCAATGTATGCAAGTGTAATATCCGGTCCTCATGTTGGCACATTTCAAGTGCACAGCACGATCGCACATGTTGCAGTGAACTGTGTTGTTCCGATTTAAAATCTTTGGCATTGTGCCCTTGCAGGTAATGCAAAAGTCTTTTCAGAACAAGAGAAAAGAAGTTTAGTTAAAAAATTGAAATACGGATTAAGAAAGTTTGGCCCACGACTCCCCACTAATGGTGGACCACAACTCCCCACAGCCGACATTTACGAAATGACCGAATTGCCATACACACACTGAATGTTTAACCGAAATTGTTTGATTGAATTTAAAGCCAATTGCTCAAGGAATATTTTGCAATAACGTGCCTTTGAAATCTGCTGTAGAACGGGACTTCGAATATCAACCACTTGAGTCGTACAAAAACTTTTATTTTGATTTCTTTAATCAACAATGTAAAAATACTAACTACGAGTGTTGAGACTATGATTCGAGTTCACAAAGTTAGATCACACAAAGAGAGTCTTTTGTCAGTGGTTGAAGCAGTTCTACCACCCACAACATGACAGAGATTAAGGTGGCCCACGACTCCCCACGGCCCACAACTCCCCACCGTCCCCTATTAATAAAATTTCACATCAATAAATCTTCAATTCTTGTCAGTTCGTGTTTTTCCAAATTATCCAATCAGGATGAAGAAAAAGCGACCACAATACTTTAGAGATTTTTGTGACACACCTATTTTTTAAAGACAGATTTCGGAATATTTTTCTTTAATTCTGGAACCTTTTGGATGAACTGGATTCTTGAATGTTCTAGAATATTCCAGGAAATTATCAAATCTATTCTTTTAGTTCCCGCTTACTTGTTTCGTTACAGTTTGTTATCTTTCCAACATTGTCAGAAAAAAATATCAGTCAACAATGTAGTATTTATTTTTATTTTACTTTCTTTCTTTATTTTGAAGGCTTCAACTCATGAATGTATGAATATTCTGGAAGGAAAGAAAGTAATCACTGAAGTGATCTCTGAACTTTTATTTTACGGTAGCCTACTTCGCAAGTTTCTTCGAAAATCGTAAAAAAATTTATTCACTCGGAAGGGAGACAATTAGAACTTTGGTAGTGAAAACTTTGCAATTTTGCAGGTAGGAGATTTTTACGTCTATTTATGTATTCACAGCTGCCTCGGTAACATTTTGCTGCAACATGCCCTAGACTTTCTTCTCGAATCCGTCAGCCTTTTCGTGCATTTATGTCGGTTTGAGGGCCCTTGCTTGATTACTCGGCATTTTATTATTCTCTACCTTCCTTTTTACTCCACTCCTTGTAATCATCGTCTCACCTTTTACGAAAGTCGGAAACCTACCCTTTTTACTGCATTCTTTACTTCGCGTTTCTTCTGCTCTGCAATTTATTCTCCTCGCCGAGAAGAAAAGAACGTGGTATTTAAAATACTGAATTGTGCGCCAACACTTGGAGAAATAAGTTTCGGGAAAGTTTAATCAAAATTTATTCACAGCTAAGAAGCATTTAGCGAAACCCATTAAGAATACGTGAAATGAAGCACCTAAGTCTTGCGAATTTTTTCACGCTTGAAGTTATTTTAAGATTCATGAGGATTAAATTATTGTAAAGTCTTTAGTTTTCTGGACCAGATTTAAAAATTATAATCAAGGAGTTACCTAATTCCATTTTTCGCGTTGAAAAATGTTGTGGCAGACTTAAGTCAGATGGTTCGCAAATCTGGCTCTGTCGTGTCCGTCTAAGGTAGACGATCTAATTGGGTAGAGGACGGTGGGGAGTTGTGGACCGTGGGGAGTCGTGGGCCACCTCAATCTTCGTCATGTTGTGGGTGGTAGGACTGCTTTTCTGATAGAAATGCAATCTTCTTGGTTGAAAATTATACTATTTCATTGAAAATATACTTTAATTTCATTGAAAATTAATTTTGTTTACTGAGAATTTAACTTTCCTATTTTTAGTTGGAAAATGTATCTGTTTTTGGTGAAAATTGAACTATTTGTTGAAAATCCGTGTTTTTTTTGTAAATAAGTACTCCTATTAGTTAAAATTTCATCTTTTTTGTTAAAAATTAATTACTTTGGTTGAAAATTTGTTTGTTTTATGTTTGGAAATTTATTTTACTGACATTTTAACTATTCTTATCTTGGTTTAAAATTGATCTTTTCGGTTGAAAATGAGATTTTTCTTATTTAGAATGAATTTTTTAAACTGGAAATGTAACTGTTCCATTTTTTGTTGAAAATTAAAGTTTGCTGATAGAAATTTAATCTTCTTGGTTGAAATTATAATATTTCGTTGAAAATGTTCTTTAATTTTATTGAAAATTAATTTCTTTAATAAAAATTGAATTATTCTATTTTTAGATGAAAATGTATCTGTTTTCGGTGAAAATTTAAGTATTTGTCGAAAATCCGTCTTTTTTGTGACAGAGTATTCTCTCATTAATTGAATTTTTTGTTTGTTTGGAAATTTATTTTACTGACTGAAAATTATCCTACTTTATTTTTGGTAGAAAATTTTAGTTGAAAATTCACTTTAACTATTAAATTTTTTATGGAAAATTTTCATTTTTTGATGAAAATATAATCTTTTTCGTTACAAAATTATTTTTTTATTAGAAAATTCAACTATTCTATTTTTTGTTAAGAATTCATTTCTTTCATAAAAAAAAACCAGTTTAGATGAAAATTCGTTTCTTTTGTTGATTGAAAATTGGATTGAAAAATCCACTATCTGGACAAAATTTCATATTCTTGCTTGGAAATTCATCACTGTGATTGAAAAAAAATTTCTTTGGCTGAAAATTCGTTTCTTTTTCGTTGATAATTAATTTTTTTACTGAAGATATAACTATTCCATTCACGTTTAAAATTTTATATTTTGTGTTGAAAATTAATTAATTTTACTGAAAACTTCTTGTTTTTTTTTTAATTTACTTTTCTAACTGCGAATTGAAATATGTAATATATTTTTGGTTTGCAAATTCATCTTTTTTAGTTTAATATTGAATTATTTTATTAAGAATTAATTTTTTTTTAAATTGATTGTCTGAACTCAAAATCTAATTCTTCTGTGTTTGGTTAAAAAATCTTTTTTTTTTGTGTCATGAAAAAACAATATATTTCTTTTAAAATTCGTTTTTTTTTTTTTGGTTGAACATTTATTTTTCTGACATTTTAACTGTTCTAATCTTGGTTGAAAATTGATGTTTTTTAGATGAAAATTCAGAAACTTGGTTGAAAATGAGTCTTTTTTGGTAGAAATTAATCTTTTGGTTTGAAAATTTATTTTGCGTTAATATTATTAATCTTCTAGGTGTATAGTTAGTTTTATACCTCGAAGAATTTAGAAATTGGGATATTGTAATGTTTTCTCTTACTTTTACTTCTTTTATCATTTGAATTAAGCATTCTTTCCAATTTGAAGCGACGCATTTTCCCGCGAAAGTTAAATAATGTAATTATTATTAATAAAAGTAGAAAATACGATTTTTTAAATCCTAATACAAAATGCTCACAAATGCTCATTAAATTCTCAAAGCACATAAATTTCGAGCATATTCTCGAGCATATTCTCATGCTCGTGAGAATTTCTCCGAGCACTTAAACTCTTTAGAACACTACGCCTGAAGTACATAAAATCGTTGTGAAATCTTGAAATTTCTGTGAAATCTTTTGGAATCTTTTCAAATTTTTGTAAAATATTTGAAATCTTTGAAGACTTTAAAATCCTTGAAACCTTTGAAATTTTTTGAAATCTTTTGAAATTTTTATGAAATCTTTGAAATATTTGTGAAAGCTTTCTTTAATCTTTGTTTGTGTAATCTTTCGTATTCGTTTGAAGTCATCGAAATCTTTGAAATCGTTTAAAATCTTTGGAATGTTTTGAAACCTTTGAAATCTTTTGAAAGTTTTAAAATCTATGGAAATATTCGAAATCTTTGGGAAATATTTGAAATCTGGTGTACTGTAAACGTTTTCAAATCTTTGAAATTCTCTAAATCTTTGTAAAATGTTCAAAAACCTTTTGAATATTCTAAAATCCTTGAAATATTCCGAAACCTTTTGAAACTGAACTAAAATCGAAATTTTCAACTAATAATTTTTATAATTTGTAAGTTGAATGTCACAAAAAAATGTATACTTCTAACATTCTATATTATAGAATTATTCACAATATCAGGGTAGCCATTTGGCGGAAGATTTCAAATTTTCGGTCATTTCTCGGTCAAGTTTTTAAACTTTCCTGGTCAACTAAAAGTAACATATTCATGTTTCCAGAAAAAACGCAAATATTTATTTTAATTTATGACGTTCATTTTAAACATCCATTAACACAACAACAGAGAACAGAGAAAAAAAAACACTCAAAATTTTCACTGAAAAATATTCATTTATTACAAAAAATGGAATAGTTAAACTTTCAGTTGAAAAAATTAATTTTCAACAAAAAAAACGGGTTTTTAACAAAATAGTTCGACTTTCAACCAGAGTGATAAAATTTCAAATGAAATTATGAATCTTCAACTGAAATAGTTAAATTTTGAACCAAAAAAATGAATTTTCAACTAAAACGATGAATACTTAACTGGAAATTTCAACCAAAGAGATGAATTGTTAAACAAGAATAATTTTCAAATAGAAAGATTAATTTTCTACCAAAAAATAAAAATTTTCAACAAAATACATGAATTTGTAACCAAATAGTTGAATTTTGAACTGAAAAATAATATTTTCAACCGAAAATGGAATAGTAACATTTTCAGATAAGAAAAATAATTTTATCCCAAACATAAGAGTTTTTAACTAAAACATCCAGAGAAAAAAAAATTTGTAACCAAACAGCTCATTTTCCAATCAAAGAAATGAATTTTCAATTAAAACGATGAATCTTCAAAAAAAATGTAACAAAAGTGTTAAACTTTCAGCCAAATAATTTTATTTCCAACCTTAAAGATGAATATTTAATAGAAATAATAAATATTTAACTGAAATACTTGAATTGTTCACCGAAAAGATGAATTTTTGAACATGGAGATTAACTTTCAAATAAAAAGATAATTTTTTACGAAAAATATAAATTTTTTAACAAAATACATGAATTTTGAACGAAATTACTGAATTTTCAACTGGAATAGCTGAATTTTATGCCCCAAAAAATTTAATTTTCATCCATGAAGATAAACTTTCTACAAAAATGACGAAGTTTCCACAAAAGTACATATATTTTCAAACAAATAGTTTAATTTTTAAATGCAAAAGATCAATTTTCAACTAAATAGTTGAATTTTCATAAAAAAAAAAAAAAAAAAAGATGAAAACTTGAATTTTGCTACGATCAGAAGTTAATTCCCGGCTTTTTAATTAAATTCCCGGTCAAGTCGACACCTAAACATTAAAGTCTGTCCATTGCAATCTATAAAATAATTGGTGAAGTCTATAAAAAATGCCTCGAAATCTCTTTATTTATTGTGTAATAAGTAAAAGATAAATCAAAAACGTTTCAGTAGCAAGGTTTCTTCTGAACGAGATGTTTCTTTTCTAATAGACTAAAAAATTTAAATTACTTTTCGTATTTCAATGAAAAATCTGTTTAAAGAAATTAATTCAAGGTTCTCGTGAAAAATTCAAGGATATGTCTAGGTTTTCCAGGTTCAACAAAAATTCAAGGAGAATTCCAGGTTCTCGAGGTTTTCAAGGTCACTGGATCCCTGTATTCTGTTATTATTTCTGCCATTATTTGGAAAAACAACGTTAACTGCAGAAAATCGAAAAATCAATTTTTGTATGGTTAGATTCATGAAAAAACGTACGCCTGATTATTAAAATAATTTTAAAAAAAATGTCTTAGCTTCAAAAATAGCTATTGCATAGTTTCCGGAATATCCCGGTTACTGCAAAGATTGGCGAGCTGTGTTTTGAGAGAGAGCCGTAACTGACCCTTAAGGCGCTTCCTCAGGCTTGATTTCTAGCCCATATATTACATTTGACATGTTTCCTCCTACAAGGATGAATTGTTCGATGTAATATTTTAACCACATAGTCTCAAGGGCCTAGCACACAGCAAGCTTGTCTCCTTTTTTCAATTTGTCATGTTTTTTTTTTTTTAATCGAAAATGTGCTTCATTTATGCGCCTGGGAACGAGCAATCCGCCACCGGGAAAGTAGCCACGATTAACCGGAAACAGGCGCTCCAAATTTGAAGAGCACAGCAGGATGTTAGTGTGCAATTTTTCGACGATACTTGAACCCAGGGGGTCAGTCGTAACTCATCCCACCTTCCTATTGTTAGAGCCGCTCCCAGGACCAATTCTTTTATCGAAAAATTTCAAATTTCATTATTCAATCGAACAATTAAAATTATAATTATTGAAGAGTATTAATTATAAAAGAGTATTAATTAATTATTAAAGAGTATTAATTATTATACCTTAGATGAATACATCTAGGAGGAGTATCTTAAAGTTGATAAATTTGACTAAAAAATTCTTTAAATGAGTTTTATTCGTGCTTCTAGTAAGAGGAGGTTTCATATTTGCAACCAGAAACAAACCAAGAAAAAAATCGGGACAAACTGGATAATTACTGGAAATTTATTGGAAAAAATGAGTAAACATCCTGTTTTTCTTTAATTTTTGTCATCAAATTTATTAATTGATAGTCCTTTTCCTGAATCATATAATTTAGAAAAGTCTGATCTAATTTTATTATGATATTAAAGATAAACAGTCTAAATTCCAAGACTGAGGAACCATATATATAAGGAGTGAAATGAAAGGACGGTAAATAATTTCTGTGACCATCCCCATCTGTTTCAACTGTATAATTAAATTGTTTTTATTTTACAAAGCGAGCGTCAGTTCTTGCTTGGAAACGGCATAAAGAATTTAATTCTTTCAGAATAAAAAAGTGTATCTTTGCGGGTGGTATGCGTAGAATTAAATCCATTTAAGCCTCGTCAGAGGAATTTTAATAAAATTCACGAAAAATGCACTTGGAAATTCTCGACATCAAACGCCTACAAGCGATTGAAAATTAAAACGGGAGTGAATGATAGAATGAGAAGAGACTTGTCACGGATTAGGACCGAGTGGGAGTGAGAGCGAGAGGGGGAGAGATGTGGGTGAGAGTAAGAGGGGGAGAGCTGAGGGGTGAGAGTTAGTGAATTAGGAAGAGTCACGGATTTGGACAAAGTAAGAGTAAGTGTAAGGTAAGTTTGAAGGTGAGTGTCAGAGTGATAAACAGAATGGACGATGGTCAATTCCGCCCCAGCTACCTGGGAGCGGTTCCTCCACTACACGGCTTCCCCTCACTCAGTCGAACTGTTGCCGCCGAGCCTGGTCAGCTGGAGTCCTCTGTACCTAATGAGGACCAAAATGCGGAATATAACATTTTTTAGATCTCGCATTTAGTCATTTATAAGTATATAAATATATAAACTGATCAACAAACATCATACAATTTTTTCACTGCTTAACCAATTTTTAATGAAAATTAATGAACAATAGTATTTTAACACGGAAAAAGCAGAATTTATATCTCAAAAGTGTCGTTTTTCAAATATAACATCAGAAATTTTGAACAGGGAACAAAACAAAAAATAGAATTTCTATTCATAAAGTGTCGGAAAATTTTTTTAAACTAAATTAGGAAAATTTTGTAAATAATTAATCTTCGTTTAAAAAATAATATATTTGATACTACCAGCTCCGGACGTTTTATTGCTAATTTTCAAACAAAGAAAAGGAATTAATTTTTAAACATAAAAAGGAAATTTCAACCAAAAAAGATGTTTCATTCAATAAAGAAAAAAAATGTCAAGCAAAATGTTGAATTGAAGGATCAATCAAAAAATTTAAAAAAATTCAATTATATTATTTAAAAGTATTTTAAGCTAGAAAAATTAATTTATACATCAAAATTTGTTCTAAAATATTTTTAAATGTTCTTTTAAAAATTGTTTTAAAAAATCATTAAAAAATTTCTAGGAGTCTAATGCAAATTTTGTTATTATCTTGGAACTCAAACTTTTCTACAATTCTTTGCAAATTGGAAAAAATTAAAAAATAGCTTTAAAATCTACCAGATTCTATTTTTAAAATTTGGTTAATATAAAAAAAAATTTGAATAATTAAAAAAAAATTCATTTTTAGTTTTTCTAGGAATTGTGATAAAGTTTTTACATTCTTTTGAAACCTTTCAAAATGTTCAGAAAGCTTCTAAATTTTGTGTTCAGAATCTTAAAAAATCGTGTATTTCGTTCAAAATCAATCTTTTCGGGTGGAAAATTAATTTTTTTGATTGAAAATTCAACTGTTTGGTTTGACTCCATTAAAATCCTTTGTATTCTGCTTTTTATGTGTTGAAATAGTATTTTAAGTTATCATTAATAAACAAATTGGTGAAGCAATAAAAAGAATTATGGTATTTGTTAATGAGTTTCCAAATGTTTGAGAAATGAACCAAATTTATCTTAGTTCAATAAGTGGTATTTGATTAAAATATACTGAAAAATTTCCCATAAAATTCCACATAAACTTGAGCATTATTTTTTCAATTTTGAACTTTTCGAGTCAAATAACATATCGTTGGAATCGTTACAATTCGTACATTTCAAATATTATACTTATAAATTACTAAATGCTGGATTTAAAAAATGTTATATTCCGCATTTTAGTCCTCATTAGGTACAAAGGACTCCCGCTGACCAGGCTCGGCGGAAACAGGTTGACTGAGTGAGGGGAAGCCGTGTAGTGGGGGAACCGCTCCCAGGTAGCTGGAGCGGAATTGTCATCTGCCCAACAGAATATGGTCAATTTCCCCCTTGGTAACTGCGAACGGTTCCCCCACTACACGGCTCCCACTCGCTCAGCCGAACGGCTGCCGTCGATCATGGTACTCCCAGTCCAAAAGAATGACTAGTGTCATCCCCAGCTTAATTTGCAAACCGCTAACAAACTGCATACATTTTTTCTACTACTCAACCAATTTGTTTATGAAAGATTATTAAAAATACTATTTGAACACACAGACAGCAGAATATAGAGACAATCTAAAAAATGTCGTTTTTTGAATCCAATTTTAGAAATTTTAAAAAGAGACCAAAACGGAAAATTGCATTTGCTTAAGTGTCGAAAAAATGTTAAAAAGTGAACCCGGCAAATTTTGAAAATAATAATTATTCCTTTCAAAAATAATGTGTTTGATATTACATGCTTCAGACGTTTTACTACTGGCACTTCTGTTTTCTTTTTATTAACTTAAGCCTAAACCAAAAGAGACTCATTTTCAAACACAAAAAAAGGAATTTTTATAAAAAGAGTTGAAATTTTAACCAAGAAAGATTTTTCAGTCGATAAAGAAAAAAAGTCTGAGCGAAAATGTGAAATAATTCAACATTGAAGAATCATTAAAAAATTGATAAATTTAAAAAATTATATAAGTTTAAGCATTTTTAAACTAGAAAAATTAATTTATACATCGAAATTTGTTCTAAAATCTTTTTCAATTTTTGCTTAAAAATTTGATTTAAAAAATCATAAAAAAAATTTCCAGGAATCTAATGAAAATTCTGTTATTTATTATCTTAAGACTTGGAATTTTTCATACAATTTTTTGAATTTCTGCAAAATTAAACAAATTGCTTCATAACCTTCTAGATTATATTGTGAGAATTCTTAAAAATAGTTTTTTAAATTAATTTTTCAAAAAAGAATCAATTTTTAGTTTTCCTGGAACTTTTAATAATTTTTTTGCATTCTTTTGAAACCTCTCAAAATGCTTAGGAAGATTCTAATTGTTGTGCTCAGAATCCTGAAAAATGTATGTTTTGTTTTAAATGTTTTTAAATTTTTCAAGTTTTAAATTATTTTTAAATCTTTTGAAAATTTCGAAATATATCTTAAACTTACTTGAAATTTTTCCAAATCATTAATTTACTAAACATTATTCAGTTTCTAATGAACATCACTTATCTTTGGGTAGAAAATCAATTATTTTTTACCGAAAAATCAACAATTCCATGTTTGGTTAAAAATGCATTCCTTTGGTTGAAAATTCCTTAATTCTAAATAGTTTTGTGATAATTCGTGTTTTCTATTAAAAATTAATCTTTTTGGGTAGAAAATTAGTATTTTCAGCTACAAATTCAACTGTTTGGTTAAAATTTGTTTGTTTGGTAAAAATACATCTTTGTGGTTGCAGACTCGTGATACTGCAAATATAACGATTCAATTTTTGCATGATAATTTAAAGTTAAAAAAAGTTAAAAATACAACCCCTTTTTTGAAAATTCCTTTTTCTTTGGTTATAATCAGCAGATTTCAAATATTATATTTGTCAATTACCAAGTGCTCATTTAAAAAATTTTATTCGACATTCGAGTTCTCATTAGGTACAAAGAACTCCCGCTGACCAGGCTCGGTGGCAGCAGTTCGGCTGAGTGAGGGGAAGCCGCGTAGTGGGGGAACCGTCCGCTGGTCGGAGGGCGGAATTGTC
>CAKNXH010000976.1:132076-264567 GCA_932178445.1 Andricus quercusramuli
TCGAAAACAATTTTCCAAATTCTTTTACAGATGTTAAAAAGTTCATCAATTTGAACCAGAGAATTAATAATTTAAAAACTAGAGAATCATTTCTTGTCAATTGTAGGTTTTACAATTTATTACCAAGGAATATTACTAATGCTACTAGGAATGTTAGAAATTTACAATTTTTTAGTCACAGTACAAAAAACCATGTTAATTTCATAGTAGAATCTTCAGAACATCCTTTACTCAATGATGAAATAAAAGATTTAAATATCCATTTAAAATATTTAATACAAAATTGTAATAATATCGAAATAAATTTGAGAAATTCAATACTTACTAATATATATATATATATATATACCAAAATTTTAAGAATGCAATTAAATAATTCGAAAAATAATTCAAAAGAAAAACAAAGATTGGATAAAAAACTTCATAATTTAAAAATTAAAAGTAAAGTTCAAGTACCTTTTAATATAAATAAACATAAAGATACAGATAACTGTAAAGCTAGAGATCCTTGGATGATAAATTTGACTAATGTTGATATTCCAGAGAATTTTAATGACATTTTAAGGTTAGGGAATAAATTTAGTTCCTCATTTTTAACAAACAAAACTAAAATAGTTATGAATATGGTTAAAGATATAGGTTCAAATATCAGTTTAATTGAAAATATTGAAGATCGTGATTTATTAAGACATAGAATAATTAATACTGCACATAATTTTTTACAGAATAATAAAATTACAGAAGTTGATAGAATTTTAGCACAAAACATCAAGAAAACACAAACATTTATTAAAACTAATAAGCAATTACTAATAGCTCATGCAGATAAAAGTAACATTACAGTAATACTAAAAAAGGAATCTTATAATAATAAAATGCAAGAATTATTAAATGACACAAAAACTTATGAAAAATTAAATGAAAACCCTGAAAAAGAATTATTAAGAAAAGATATTTCAGTTCATGATACTAACATTCCTAAAATTTATGGGTCACCTAAAGTTCATAAAGACAATTGTCCACTTCGACCTGTAGTTTCATTAATAAACTCACCTACTTATAAAATGGCTAATATTTTCAATAATATTCTTAAAAAAGCATTAATAGTACCAAAATATCAAGTAAAAAATTCTTTTAAATTTAAAAATAAAATAATTAATAAACCAATTGCTCTTGATCATATCATGGTTTCATTAGATGTTTCTTCATTATTCACAAATGTACCACTTGATTTAGTTATCAATAGTATATTAAGTAGATGGATTCATATTTTAGATATGTTGATGATACGTTCATTATATTAACTAAAGATAAACTACCTTTCGTTTTAAATCAATTTAATTCTTATCATCCAAGGCTTAAATTTACACATGAAATTAAAAGTAATAATTCTATTTCGTTTTTAAATGTTAAAGTTATAAAAACTGATTCAGGTAATATCATTACTGATTGGTTCCGTAAAAATACTTATTCTGGCAGATATTTAAATTTTCTTTCAAACCATCCAATACAACATAAAATTTCGATAGTAAAAAATCTTATTGATACAGCTTTAAAATTATCAGATAAATTATTTCAAAGTTCAAATATAGAATTTATTGAAAAAAACTTTATATTTGAATAATTACCCAACAGAATTTGTTCAAACACATGTTAATAATACAATCAAAACAATTACAGATTCTCTTTTCAACCAAAATAATATAAAAATAGTTAGAAATTCAAATTTTAAACCAATAATATCAATTTCATATCATGGCAAGTTATCTTTTGAAATTAAAAGAATTTTAAATGATTTTAATATTACAGCAATTTTTAGAATTGATTCTAAACTTGATAAATTCATTAAATTAGGAAAAGATTTATTAGATAATTTGCAACTCACTGGTGTAGTATATAAAATTCAATGTTTGAATTGTGAAAAATGTTATTTGGGTCAAACTAGTAGATTACTTGCTACAAGAATAAAAGAACTTCATGATAATTTTAGACAAAATCCTAAAAACCATAAAGTCATAGAAAAACATCAGGTAGAAACTGGACATTTGATTGATTGGGATAATGCTATTGTATTACATCATGAACCTAATGAATTTAAAAGATTAATAGCAGAAATGTTTTTTATAAAGAAAAATATCAATAATTGCTTGAATATAATTTCAGATCTTAATAATTATAGTCCAATATATAATATAATTTTGGATTCTCTAATCTAAAAAAAGTTGTAATTTTTTCAAAATTCTTAATTGATGAATTTTTTTTTTCTTCAAATATCACATTATAGGTTTATATATTCAACTAATTTGTGATAGTAATATTTTTAAATTGCATAACAATTTATAAGTTGTTCAATAATGTTTTAAATTTTTAACTCTTTCAATTTTAATATTGTAATTAGATTTACGTAGAAACTATAGCACCTTATGTTATAAATCGTTGATACGTCATTGCTAATTCTATCCTTCTTAAGAATTCTCTTCCTCTCTTTCTCAAATTTATCGTAGCAAAAATGGAGCGAAAAAGTTTTGGAAGCTCTGACTTTTTAACTAAATTAACTAAATTATTGAATTTAAAAAATGTACAGATATAGACGAAGATTAAAGAAATTAAGTTTTAAAAGAAGTTAACAAAAATTCATACAAAAAAATGAAGCTTATAAGGTAAATTTTTATCAATTACAATTTCTAACCTAAAAAATTTTTTTCTATTTAAATGATATTACTCAAAATAAATAATTGCTACTTATATTTTTAGAGTTGAAGACGAGGAATAGGATTCTAAAAAAATTATAAAAATATTAATTAGGATGTTTGATGAACTTCGAAATGTAACCTGATCTTCGCGTCCTGATGAGGAAAACGGCTCTAGTTTTCGAAACGTTTACAGCAGAAATAAAGGATTTTAACAACTAATTCTATTTTTTGGTTTAAAGTATGTCAATTTTACCAACTACATATGTTAATTTATAATTAATTAGCATATGAAAATTTTGTATGAATATTATGAGCTTAGAAAAATATTTTTGTTGTTCTCGAGAATTTAAGAAATCTAAGCAAATAAATAGAGGAAAAGTACAAAAACTCGACTTAGATTGAATATTTAACTCCGAGTGCGGAATTGGGTACGCGGTTGAGGTCCACGACCGGTAAGGTGAAGATCCGGGTTCGATTCCCGTGAACAAAACTCTTTTTCTACGTTTTTGTTTTGTATCAGATCTTATATTTTTTTTCTGTTTTCTCATTTTTTCGTTATTTTAAAATGAATTGAGATTCGTTTTTGTATTGTCAAAATAATATATATGAAAACAGGATATTCTTCCAAAATGGAAAAGCATGGGTATTTAAATGGGAAAAATTATTAATAACGAATTGATGAAAATTAATTTCGAATAATTGTAACCACTTTCATATTAAACTTGCAAATGTGAATATGTAGTTGATTCGATTATATTACCAAGTGTATAAATTAGAGTGCGAAATTGGAACCTTCACAAGTTGCCATCGAAAGCGGAAACAACTGAACAATCAAATATTAATTCCAAATAATCCAGTTTAGTTATTATCAAGCATTCCTAACAATTCCAATATTTGAAATATACTATTTAGAAATTGAAGCTTTCGCAAAAATAACATTGGATCAACAGAAGTTTTGTGTCTATGAAGTTCGATAGAGTTATTCTTCTTTTTCAGAATTTTTCTATTCCGAGAAAAATCCAAAACTAAATTACGCAAATTTTGAAAACAATTTTTTTCAGTGAAAATACACTTCTGCTTCCAAAATGCTCTACCAAAATTTAATGAAATTCAAAGGATTCAATAGAAAGAAAAGTAATTGGTCGAAACCCAAAGGAAATTCCGTACAATTTAATTCAATGAAAACGAATTTACTGTAATTCAATAAAACTAAATTAAATTTTGAAGAAATTGGATGGATCCAAAAGAATTGAATCAAATTTTAAATAAATAAAGAAAAATCATAAAAAATTAATGAAATCAAACGGAAATCAACCAAAGTCGATGGATTAATTTTTGAATGTTATGGATTTCAGGGCAACTCAATGATTGTTTTGGAATCAAATAGAATTCAATGCAATAAGCCCTTTATCAACGGAATTCTACCGAACATAGAATTGATCGAAATCCAAAGGAATTAAAGAAAACGAAATGAAACACAAATTAATTCAAATAATTTCAAATAAGTTCAGAAAAACCGAATAGTATACTAAGGAGTTCGGAGGAATTAAATAGAATCCAGAAGAATCTAATGGTTAAAAAAAAAAAATTACAAAATCTTTACCTTATTTGAAATGCAACGGAAATCAATAGCATTCAAGCGAATTCGTCGATGTTTAATGAAATTCATGGACACCAATCGAAACTTAATGGAATTGAAGGGATTTCAATTTATATCGAAGAGACTCCATGAAATTCAACTGATTTCACAGATCTTGAAGCAATTTAAGGGTATTTCAGAAATGGTATTAAAAGTAAATGAAATTCGATGAAATTCGACAGAATTCGACGAAATTGAATAGAATAAAAAGAATATAAGAATGAAAAAGGAATTAAATTGAATAAAAAAGAATTAAATGTAATCGAAATGAATCAAATGAAATTGAAACTAATTCTAAAGGGATTTCAGTTTATTTCGCAGCAACTCAATAAAATTCAACGATTTTTGAAGATATTAAAGTAATTTGAGAATAAATTGAATCAAATCAAAAAAGTAATCAAATGGAATCGAAAGGGGTTAAATGGAATTCAAAGTTATTCAACGAATTGCAAAAGAGTTGAATGGAATCGAGAGAAAAAAAATGTTCTCAAAAGTGAGTCATTAAAATTCAACGGAAATGAATGGAATCTGAAGGAATTCGTCAAATTCTGATGAAATTTATCAGAGCCAATCGAAACATGAAGGAATGAAGGTATTTGTGTTTATTTCAAGACAGCTTAATGAAATTCAACCGATTTCAGAGTTTTCAAAGTAACTTCGGGGCATTTCAAAAATTGTATTGAAAGTAAATAAGATTCAATAGAATTCAACAGAATTAGGCGAAATTAAATAGAAAACAGATAGATTCAGTAATAAAATTTAATGGAAAGTAATTAAATGGAATCAAACTGAATTAAATAGAATTCAAAGTGATTCAATGCAGATCAAAAGATTTGAATGGATTATAAAGGAAGTGAATGGACTCAAAAGTGAGTTATCAAAATACAACGGTAATCAGTGGAATCTAAGGGAATTCGTTCACTCTAATGGAATTCATAAGAAACAATCAAAACCTAATGAAAAAGGCATTTAAATTCATGTCAGAGGCACTCAATCAAATTTAACTGATTTTATAGATTTTAGAGTAATTTAAGAGTATTCTAAAAATTGAATTGAAAGTAAATGAAATTTGAGGGTATTCGACAATATTGAATGGAATAAAAAGAAATTGAAGAAATAAGTAAAATCACTGGTAATCGAAATAAGTGGAATCAAATGGAATTCAAAGTAACTTGATCCAATCTAAAGCATGTTCTCGAAATACAACGGAAATCAATCGAATTCAAGGGAATTCGTCGATGTCTAGTGAAATTCATGGAAACCAATCAAAACATAATAGATTTGAAGTGGTTTTAATTTATAACAAAGCAACTGAATAAAATTCAGTTGATTTCATCGATTTCAATGTAATTGAAGGTGATTCCAAAAATGTTATCGGAAGTAAATGAAATTCAAGGGAATTCGGCAGAATATGACGAATTTGAATGAAGAAAAAAGAAATTGAGGAATTAAATATAATCGCTAGTAATTAAAATCAGATGGAATTGAAAAGAATTCAAAGTTATTCAATGTAAATTTAAGGAATTTGATAAAATTCAGAGTAGTTCGATGAATTTCAAAGACATTTCATGGCAGTAAGAGTTAGTCATCGAATCACAACCAATTGGAACCAATTGGAACCCATTCGAAACATTAGATTGGAATTGAATGGAATACAAACAAATTCGAAAGAATTGAATATTATTTGAAGGAAATGAATAGGAATATATGTATTTCAATGAATGTCAAGGAATATATTGTTAAAGCAAGTTAATGAAGTTTCATTAGTATTATTATTATATGGTGTAGGCTGACCATAGAATGATTTGAACTACTTAAAATTTGAAAGCTGGTAGAAACTTACGGAAAACAATACGTTTTTATTTGAATCACATGGAATTTCGAAATTTTTGTTTTGCTTCAGATGCGAAAGTCCATGTGTAATGTACCCATAATCCATTAGGATTAAATATTCCATAACAACTGTAATAATTCATGAAAAATGAAAAAAAAAATTATTTTTACATTTATGTGGAGTTTTAGGAAAAAGATTCATTTGGTGAAGTCGAATTCGAATCTGCAATCGAAACAGCGAGCTTTATCGCTTTCGCCGCAAATTTATTGGTGTACAATCGCCTCGCCGATATCTGCATTAAACGGCACGAAAAGAGGAATAAATGGACTGACCACACATAGACATGCGACAAGTACCAGCTAATGAATCGATTCAAGGCCAATGAGCAATGAGTTACCCAAATTTATCGTGCCGTTTACGCCATGCGATATAAACACGAATAAACCGAAATGAGTTCGCGAAATGTGATTAAAAAGTACCCAAATGGTCGGATTTCTAATTAATGTTTTAATTAGTCTATTTATTTTCGTGATGTAATTTCCAAAAAGGACAATTATTATAGTATCACTTTCGTATTATAATTGTTAATCTGTTTTATTGAATTTAGTCAGATTCAGCTATTATCATTTATATATATATATATATGTTGAAGGCAAAGTATATAATCCAGGCATTATATATAATCCCTAGGCATTATATATAATACCTGGTTAATTCAGGCAAAGTATGTAATCGAATATATCTTATGTACATTGCGTAGGGATTATATAGAATGCCTAGGAAATGTACATAAGATATATTCGATCACATACTTTGCCTGGAATGGCCAGGCATTATACATAATGCCTAGAGATTATATATATAATCTCTAGGCACTATATATTATGCCTCACTATTTCAGGCAAAGTATGTAATCGAATATATATTATTTACATTGCCTAGGCATTCTATATAATCCCTAGGCATTATATATTATGCCTCGATATTTCAGGCAAAGTATGTAATCGAATATATGTTATATACATTGCCTAGGCATTATATATAATGCCCGGCACGAGATAGGTAAAGTATATAATCTCGATTTTGAATATAATGATGCAGTTGAAGAAGGGCAAAATAAATTTACGAACACTCACAGAATTCAACACACGTTTACTCGATATTTATTAAAAACACGGCCTGCTGGAATGACATTTTGATTGACCCTAAACTTTGTTTGTAACACATAAATACTTATTGGTTCGACACTTTGTTTCGCAGGAATATAAAAAAAAGCGCCATTGAATATCAACAATTTTTTATTTATAATTTTCATCAGACTTTCATGTTTCTTTTTGAATAAGAGCTCATTACATTTTAAAGAGTTTCGTGACAGGCGATTTTTAGGAATTATTTCAACAATTTTTTATTTAACAACAAAGTCGATTTTTTCGAATTATTGAAGTTGCTATTTTTTAAAGATTTCCATCTTTATAAAAAAGGTCTTGAATCAGTGCAAGAATAGGGTGGTCCAAATTTATAACTGTACATCTTGAAAAAGTGGGAGGAGAACGTCTGGAAAAGTCCTGTTTGGCTGTCGGCTTTGTATGAAAGCTTTGACTTTAATTACATACGAATTTGAAACTAATTTAGATTGAATTCTAAACTAAAATCCAACTAAATTATCGTTAGAATAATATAAATTCATTACCTGAGTTAGGTCTGACATTACTTACAATGCACGTGCAATTTGTGAAATCAGAAATCATAAGAAAAGAAGAAGTTTTTGTTAATTTTATTCAGGATCGATAGTATTAGGTAAATCCAGTTGAAATTCAACATTTTTCGACACAATTAGTCATAAAAAACAATGAAAACTTATTTATTGAATATTACCTTCATAAGTTTATTTTGAAGGGTCCCAAAAAAACATGCAAGTAAATAATTTGGTTTTGCGAGTTTGCGGCGCTAATTATGATTTTTTCGCGGTTATTTTTTTGATACGAATGATTTTTAATACAACTTTTCATTGAAAATTAGATCTTTATATACATGATTTAAACAATTCATTTTTCTTAGCAATTTTTTCTGAGTATGAAGTTATAAAGTCGCAGTTTCTTCCGAATTATTTCAGGTATTATCAAGTGTTTAGTTCAAGCGAACCAATAATAAATTAAATCAAACAAGCACTATTGTTTCAACAAATTACTATTTTTCCTAACTATCATTTTTATTAATGATAGTTGGTTGCGGTTTTTGGACTATAAGTTGAAAATTTTAGAAAAAACCCGTAACTATCTGGCATTACTATAGTTGAAGATAGTTATAAACAATACAAATTTGTTAAAAAATATTACATATGTCAAAATTCATCGATTATTACCTCACACGAATTGAGAAGTGGAAAAAAGGATGAATATTTCAGAAAAAGCACAACTTTCTAGCATTATTCAAAGTAATGTTATTAAAAATAA
Source organism: Andricus quercusramuli (assembly GCA_932178445.1). Taxonomy (NCBI): domain Eukaryota; kingdom Metazoa; phylum Arthropoda; class Insecta; order Hymenoptera; family Cynipidae; genus Andricus; species Andricus quercusramuli. The sequence goes on from CAKNXH010000976.1 coordinate 140,696, forward strand.
TACTAATTTGCTTAAACAAATAATTTTGTCAACATGGATCAATTGTCACCTCATTCTAATTGAAAAGTTGGAAATAAGTCAGAAGTTCGGAAAAACCGTGACTTACGAATTCTATTCTGATGTAAGTAAAAATTCCTTAAAACTTTAATAAATTGTTCACTGAATTTTCACTGTAGGTGTATCTTTGGGACCATATAAAACAGACTTCTGCGGGTGATATCTAATAAATAAGTTGTAATTCGTATTCGAAAAAATGAAATTTGAAGAACAAATTCCAATGCATTTTTAATTATTTCTCGAAAACTAAGAGAGATCCTATTTTTATATTTACAGGAAATTTGAAGCACATCGTAAACTATCTTTAGGCAATTTTTTGAAGAAAATTAAAAGTGGATTTTTTTCGAAAATCGAGTTTAAATATTTGTTTCTAAAAAGTCCAAAAATTTATTAAATTTTTGTTAAAAAAAATAGACTTTTTTTACTGCGTCTTATTGTGAATAATTAAAAAAATACAACTTAACTATCTTTAAAATCACCAAAGTAATGAAAGTTTCAAAAAAAAAATGAAAAACAGCTCAAATGGATAATATTTATTACACACTTTACCCGGTCACTTTTGGGCATTACATATAATGCCTAGGCAATTTGTATAATAGATAGTATTACATACTTTGCCTGGACTCTGTTGGGCATTATATATAATGCCCAGTAGGGTGGTCCAAAAATGCATTGGAAAATTTTTTTTTAATTTTTATGGGGATACTTCAGAAATTTGTTCGAATCTACACAAAAATGAATCAATTTAAAAAAAATGATATTTAGGGGTGCCGCAAGCCTCATGAAGTTTAACACGTATTTCCCATAAGAAAAAAAGAAGTTAATGTAAATCTTATTCAGAATCCTCAACATTATCTCAATGAAGTTGAAGCTCAACATTTCTCTTCAAAATTAGCCCTAGAATATTAATAAAGTATCACTTTTTAAATATCAACACCACAAGTCTGCTTTATAGGCTCCCAAAGAAACCCAATTAGTGAAAAAATGGGGTTTGCGAGTTTTTCGCGCTAATTATGACTTTTTTTGTGGTTTTTTCAATGAACATTGTTTCTGGCACATAAAAGACCACTTCGTACTGATAATTAGATGTTCACATAAATTGTACAAACAATTTATTATTGTTTTTAGCAATTTTCTCATAGAATGGAGTTAGATAGACGCGGTTTTTTCAAAAAATTTCCCACTTTGTGTCCAATGTCCAATTAGTGGAAAGTGATAGTTCATCAATGTTGACAGGAGTGATTGTTTAAACAATTTATCAATAATGTTAATAATATTCTCTTAGAAAAAAACTACAAAATTGCAGTTTGAAAAAAATTAACTTTTAGTCAAATTTTCAATAAAGATAAGTTGAGTAATGAACTAGAGTCAAGAAAATTAATTGTTTAAACCATATGTTATTGCTATTACTAATATTATATTTGAATAATGCTAGAAAGATGCGGTTTTTTTCTGAAATTACTGGCTTTTTGTCCAATTTTTAATTGAAGTGAAGTGATAATGAATTCTAGTTGACAAAATAATTGTTTAAACAATTCATTATCATTTTTAATAATATTATCTTTCTTTAATTGGTGGAATGCTGCGGTTATTTCTCAAATTTTCAACTGTTTGTCTATTTTTCATTAGGCGTGACTTAATAATTAATTAGATTCAGCAAAACTAATTGTTTAAACAAGTGATTATTGTCTATGACTATCTTAGTCTATAGCAGTGCCTGATAGTTGCGGGTTTTCGTAAATTTTCATCTTTCTCTCCTTTTTTATACTTAGTTAGGTAGTAGCTAATTAAAGTTAACAAAAAAGTTGTTTAAACAATTCAATATTGTTTATAACTAACTATTCTCAGACGAGAACTAGAAAGTGGCAGTTTTTTCTGAAATCTTTAACTTTGCATCGCTTTTTTATTTATGAACAAATAATAAGTCAACCACAACAAAAATGATGTTTTAAATAGTATTGTTATTTTAAGTTAATTATTTTTGCTTGAAAAAAATTAATTGCAAGAAAAAAAGCTATTTTACACAAGAGGCAAAAATCAATATCAAATTGTTCAAATAACTTTTTTGTTAACTTTATTTAATTATTACCTCACTAAGTGAAAAAAGGTCAGAAAGATCAAAATTACCGAAAGACCGCAACTATCAGACATTGATATAGTTGAAGATAGTCATAAACAATGATAATTTGTTCAAATAATTATTTTGGTAAATATAATTAATTATTAAGTCACGCCTAATGAAAAATAGACGAACAGTTGAAAATTTCGGAAAAAACAGCAACATTCTACCAATTAAGCAAACAGAATATAATTAAAAATGGTGATCAATTGTTTAAACAATTATTTTGTTAACCTGAATTCATTATTATTTCACTCGAGATGAAAATTGGACAGAAAGCCAGAAATTAAAAAAAACCCGCATCTTTGTAGCATGATTCAAATATAATATTATTAATAATTATAATGAATTATTCAAAGAAATGATTTTCTTTACTCTAATTAATTACTTAACTTATCTTGATTGAAAATTTGACTAAAATAGATTTTTTTTTAAACTGCAATTTTGTAGCATTTTTATGAGAGAATATTATTAACATTATTGATAAATTGTTTGAACAATCACTTTTGTTAACATTGATGAACTATCACTTCCCTCTAATTGAAAATTGGACATTAAGTGGCAAATTTGTGAAAAACCCGCATCTTTCTAACTCCATTCTATGAGAAAATTGTTAAAAACAATAATAAGTTGTTTAAAAAATGTATGTGAACATCTAATTATCAGTATGAAATGGTCTTTTATGTGCACTGTTAGAAAAATCTCTACTAAATTTAGTATACATGTAATGGAAGCAAGAATGCATAACCTGAAATTAAATTTAGTATACCAGCGTACAGTAAATTTAGTATATTCTTACTGAATTTAGTATACATGTATATGAAATTTAGTATACGCGAGTACTAAATTCTGTATAAGTATACTAAATTTACTATACGCTGGTATACTAAATTTAATTTAATTTTGTGCATTGTAGCTTCCATTACATGTATGCTAAATTTAGTAGAGATTTTTCTAACAGAGTGGCGGAAATAATTCTTACTGAAAAAACCACAAAAAAAATCATAATTATCGCGAAAAATTCGCAAAACCCATTTTTTCACTTATGGGGTTTCTTTGGGACCCTATGAAACATACTTATGGTGTTGGTATTTGAAAAGTGATATTTTATTCGTATTCTATAACTAACTTTGAAGAGAAATGTTGATTTTCAACTCGCTTGAGATAATATTGAGGATTCTGAATAAGATTTACAAAACCATCTTTTTTTCTTTTAAGATATACATGTTAAACTTCATGGGGCTTGGGGCACCACTAAACATCATTTTTTTCAAAACAAAAAAAAATGGATCTATTTTTGTGTGGATTCGAACAAATTTCTGGAGTGTCCCCATGAAAATTCAAAGAAAACAAAATTTTGCATCACCCTAATGCCCAGGGATTATATATATTGGTATTATATATATTATATATATTTAAATTGCTTATAATTGATTCTACTTGACTATATTCACGAAATCAATAGAGACAGAAGTGGCTTGTTATAACTTATAAGTAGCTTCTTGGTCAAAGATAAGGTTCGCAGATAACAGCACCAATTACAAGTTCCGTCTATCCACTCGTCTGCAAATCTCTTATCCCGTGGGTTAATTTATTCCGGATTAAAGGATCGCAACTCGCGAGACTGTCATATTTGAAAGAGAATTTCAAGTCAGAGATCAAAATCAAAGCATAATTTCCGTCTCTCCAATTCTCATCTTAATTAATTCCAAATCCACAACAAACTCGCCACCTTATTTCCTTTCCACACGGAAAAAAACATAAATCCGATAAACGCCCAATTACATATATTTTTCCATTCTTCAATAATTTTCCCCAGAATAAGCTTGTTTTTGCTATTTGGTTTTCATTACAACTTCGTTTTTGAAGTTAATTTACACAAGACAAATATTCAAGAAATCGATGGAAAATGAATTTCGGTTGGAGCATGGTAAATTAGGGTAGTGAATTATAATTTTCCGCCTTGCGTTCGAGACCTGTCAGTGTATTTTTAAAAATATGTTTTTCCTTCAAATTAATTTCTTATTCTGGCTTGAAATAAATGATTCAAAATTGAAAAATAAAAAGAGGTTTCCTATTCTTTGTAAAAGTACAAATAAAAATCGGAAAAAAAAGAAAAAATCTAAATATTGTGAAAAACATAAATGTTATCTTATTCTTTATGTAAGGAAAGGAAACCGCCAAAGAATGCATAGAAATTCAATGGACTTCAATGGAATTAATAGAAATTGAATAGAATCCTAGAAATTTAAATTTAGTACGAACTCTACAATCGAAATACAACGTCAATCAATTAAATCAAGGCCTAGTAGAATTCAACAGGACTGATAGGAAGCCGATCGAATTTTAAGGAATTTGATGCATTTCGAAAAAATTGAGTGGATTCCTTTGAAATTCCATGGATTTCAGAGAAACGCCATGGTATATAAAGAATTACTTTCGAAGTAAGTGAAATTGAATGAGATTGATCGCTTACCAACAAAATTCAAAATCGGAAGAACACGAAAAGAATTCGAAGAAATTCAATATAATTTATAGAAATAGAATGGAATCCAGAGTAATTCGTCTAATCTATTTAATCGGAACAAATCGAAACGCAATCGAATCTGATGGATTTCGAATTCAACGGAATTCATGAGAATTGTAAGGATTTCAGAGTAGCTAAATAGCGTTCTGAGAATATAATTTCAATTTTATTTCAATGAATTTAAAGGAAATTTGACAAACTAGAAAGGAATCGAAAGAAAGTGAAAGGAATTGAGTAGAATCTAAAGAAATAGATCAGAATTTGAAAGGTATCGGAATACAACGGAAATCAATGAAGTCCAAAGAAATGAAATTGAACAGAATCCCATGGACTTAACAGAAATTAAGTGGAATTTGAAGGAATTAAATAGAATTAAAGAAAATTATAAAAAATTCGGCTTATTCACTCATAATATTTAAAAAACATAAATTTCTCCATAATATCCAGGGAAACAAGTCTGTAATGGCCGGTATTTGAACCCACTTTGAAAATTCATTAGTCCATTATTTAAAAAACTGTGAATTATATCTCTTTGTTATATTTCACTATAAGAATCTCGTTTTTATATTAACTTTTTTTCTAACTACATTTTGAAAGTCAATTTATACTACAAGCAGGCCAAATAGTAAAAAAAGTCGATGTAAACTAAAGTTCGGATTGAAAATCGTAAATGAGTGTAGCGGTTAATGAGCACGAATTGTAATTTTCCGCCTTGGGTTCGAGGCCTGTCAATATTTTTTTTTAACCTGTCTCTCTTGCACACTGTCATCTATTTCTGGATTGAACCGAAATATTTAAGAGAAAAAAATTCAAACATATTTTCTATTCCCTGCAAAAAAACTACAAACAGCGGGATTTAGACTCGAAATATAAAAAAAAAAAAAATCACGTAAATGTCATTTTATTGTCAACGTGAAGAAGCCTCTGAAGTATTCATAGAAATTCATTGGGAATCGATAGCATTAGGAGAAATTGAATGGAATATCAAAGACTTCAATGGAATCCGAAATATGGAATCAAAATAAAATTAAAATCTACGAACTCCTAGTGAAAATCACTTGAATTCTTTGGATTTTCGCGGATTATAAAATAAATCAATAATATTTAAAGGACTGCATTCAAAGTTAATAAATTTTAATACGATTTATTGCTTACCAACAGAATTCAAAATTGAATAGAATCCAAAGAAATTAAATAGTATTCATGGAAACGAAACTGAATCCAAAGGAATTGAATGGGAACGAAAGCAGGTCATCCAAATACAACTGAAATCATAAGAATCTTAAGGGAATTCGTCGAAGTGCATTTTAATTGATAGGAATAAATCAGCGCTCTAATGAATTGAGAGAAATGTAATGAATTTCGAAGCAATTCAACGGAATATATTAGATTTTCATGAATTCCAGAGTAATTGAAGAGTATCGAAGAATTTCATTATTAATGAATAAAATTCAGCAGAATTCGATAAAATAGAACGGAATGCAAAAGAAACGGAAGAAACCATATGGAATTCCAAGGAATGCAATTATATCCAAACGAATTTTCCGAAGCCTAATGTAATTTATATATTGGAAAAAGCGATAGAATTCAATGGAATAGAACGAAATCCAAAGAAAACGAAAGAAATTCAATGTATTTTTGAGAAATAATTTTTGAGGAATTGAATGGAAGACAAAAGAAAGTTATCAAAATACAAGGGAAATCAGTGGAATCAAAAGGAATTCAACGAAATTAAAAAAAGAAGCCAACGGAATGGAAACGGATGAAATAAGATTTAAAGGAATTCGATAGAATGAAATGCGTTATTAACAAAATTCAGCGCGGCTCAAAATCGTAATATTTTGAAACTTTTAAAAACTTTCAAACATCTGTACTGGCCGGAAATCATTAGGGTGAATAGGAGCTCGACTTGGTTGAATGGAATTTAGTGGATTGTGAAGAAACTCAATTGAATTCATCAGAATTTTATGGATTGCAGAGTGACTGAATCATATTTCAAGAATATTATTGTAAGTAAAGAAAATTCAATATGATTCGACGAAACATAAGGGAATACGAAGGAAAAAAGGAATTAAGTAGAATAAAAAGAAATAAAATGTAGTCTAAAGGAAATTAATAGAATTCAAACTATTTAAATGGATTTTAAAGAGATTCAATGGAATTCAAAGTCACTTCATAGAGCGCAGAGGAATTTAATGGAATTCAAAAGTAGGTCTTCGAAATAGGAAGAAAATCAATGGAATCCAAAGGAATTCGGTGAAATTGAACAGGAGCGAACGGAATTGTTGAGAATTGAATGGAATTCGAAGAAATGTAATTTAATTAACTCCTTAAAAAATAATTTTCCAATATTCTGAGAAATATGAATTTTCTTTCGATATCAACGTAGAAAATTTTGCGCTGGCCGGGACTTGAACCCACTTATCACCTTATCCAAACGTCCAAAATGCAATTGATTTTTCCTTTAATATTTATTATGTTTTACATTTTTACTAATCTTATTCACAACTTGAAGCTCGCATTCTGCTTGTGGGGGAAAAATCTATGGAGAAATATGCAATATCATTTTGAGAGCTATGGTTCAAAGTGCAGGCATGAAAAGTTTCCAAAGCTGGCATACTTTCACACCAGGTTAAGATTACCTGACTTGGTCGTATTTACCAAAATGTAGGTAGATTCAAGGGGGAACGCAGCAAGACTTGAAATGGTTCCTAAAGTGCGGGAAGGGGGAGGCGGAGGTTAGGAGGAACTCCCTTAAAGTTCTCCCGGAAAAAGCAATGTTCGTGAAAAAGTTTCACGTAAACGGGAAAGTTCTCGTGAGCGTACTCGTTTTAAAAAGTTTCTTTTTACCGGGGTATATATACGTACATAAATCAAAACTTCTTGCGTAAGCCGATAACTGATAAGCCGTCGTTGGAGGTTGGATGAAGCTCCGCGGATCCCAAGGGTGATACCATCGAAAAGAGCCTCTCGCCTCGAATTATGCACCAAACTTCCTAATTCCGTTTACAGTAATCCGAGTATTTTCGAATTTTTCTTACAACAGAACCATTCGAATTGCCATCGCCTTCCCTTCTTAAGAAAAGATATGACAAGAAAAAAATGACAGGTGTGTCATTTTTTTCCTGTCATTTTTTTCTGCTACTTTTTCGCGACCACAAGAAAATGACAGAAAAACGACAGGCAAAATGACAGGGAAACGACAGGCAAGACGACAGCCGAAAATGACTGGCCCTAATTGGCCATTATTTATAATAATATCGTGTGAACATTATAAATTATCGACGACTTGCAGACTTATTCGTGTATTATTTACTACTACCTTTTTGTAGCCGGTGTCTAATTCCGAATTATCTTCCAACACATCAATTGTGGAATGTGTCCAATTTGCCATTTTAAAGCCTTCTTATCCTTACAAAGCGCTAAACTCAAGTACCACGGGCAACAATGTCAGATTATTTTCAACTTTCTTCATTCCCTTAACTAGTTCACTGCGTGCTCTCAATTCCATGATCCAACAAAGTATGGTTTCGCCACGCGCAACCTGGGACCCTTTGATTGGTGCACTTTTTTTTTAGATGCGCGTGGCGAGACCATTCTTTGTTGGATCATGGAATTGGGAGCACGCAGTGAACTTGTTAAGGGAATGAAGAAAGTTGAAAATAGTGCAAAGAACAGTGATGTATGGATGAAATTAGTCTGGAACTCAGGACACCAAATTTCGAAAAACATTGCACTCATTAACATTTAATTTTAAAAATAATTGCACTTATCGCGGACGAATGGTTGTATATTTTTCATGACTGTCAATAAAGAACTCGGAAACATTCGAAAAAGTTTCCATATTTACTATGATCTTCACCATAATTCACAAGTTATGAGATAGGAGTTTCCGATTTGAAAGTTTCGAGATCCGTCGGTATTGCAGTTTAATATATAAGCTTTCTTATAGAATTCTGAAGCTAAACGATGATTTCTGAACAGATGCAACCCCTATCGACCTTATTTCATGCTTCAACTTTTCATTATTTAAGCAGTTAATTTTCAAACAGGAAAATCAAGAAAGAATTTTTCTTCTTCATATTTCGAAAATTCAGAAGAAGAATTTTTTGAACTCAGAAGTTTTGGTACGTATGAGGGCACCCTGAATCGTAAAATTTTATTTTAAAAAGTCATTAATATGTATCAAAAATATTGAATGTAAGTTGAAAATCCTAATTTCGTACTCTAGATAACATTTTATATTAAGATAATATTCATGGAAATTTAAGTATATTCTATCAGGTATTTCAGGTTGGGTGGGGGAAATCAAAGATGTCTGCAAGCTGGGGGACAAACAATAATACCAATTGCATTCGGACAAAACTTTATTTTTTTCAAAGTTCAGAAAAAAATGGTTTGTCACCATAAGTGTATTTTGACATTATTTTTTATTTTCTAGAAACTATTCGATTGAATTATAAAATCCATAAAAATGTGTAATGATTTTATTATTTAATTAAATAGCTTTCTCGAAATGAAAAATAATATTTAAATAGACTTATAGTGAAAAATCGGGAAGACTGAAAAATTCTCAAGACTGTAAAATTCCTGAATTAGAAAATCCCCGAATAGGAAAATTCCATAATAATAAAATTCCTGGGCAGTTTATGATATTACCGGAATGAAAAATTCCCGAATGATGAAATTCCCTACATAAAATTGCCGGATTCTGAAATATCCAAACTAGAAAATTCCCTAATTATGAAAATCCCGAATTTAGAGAAATGAAAACATTTTTTCATTATTATTATTTATTCATTAAAAATACAATAATCAAATATTTTTATTAAAAAATTGTAATGTTTAATGTTTATAAAATTATCTTTTGAATTCAAAATAACAATTATTGAAACAATACATTTTTGAATGAAAATTTTTGGACGACTGAAAAATCTTAAAAAATAAAATTCATGATTCTGTAAAATTCCCGAATAATAAAATTTTTCAATGCAGAATGAAATTCTCGAATTGGAAAATTCCCAAATGAAACGTTCCCGAATAGCGTATGATATTACCGAAATGGAAAATTCCCGACAGTTTATAATATTACCGAATTTTACAATTCCCGCCAGAAAATTGCCGAATAATAAAATATCCGAACTGGAAAACTCTTGAATCACAAAACTCCGGTAAAAATAAAAAAATATTCTTCAACTAATATTATCTATTGATTAAGATTAAAATCATCAAACATTTTTATAAAAAAATATTTTGTTCTGTTCAAAGTTTCTAAAATTATAGTTTGAATTCAAAATACCAATTATTGAAAAAATATAATTTTGGAATAAAGTTCTTAGACGACTGAAAAATCATAAAATAAAATTTCCGAATAATATAATTCCCAAATAATGAAATTCCTGGACAGTTTATGATATTTCCGAAATGGAAAATTCCCGACAGTTTATAATATTACCGAATTTTAAAATTCCCGATAGAAAATTGCCGAATTATAAAATATCCAAACAGGAAAGTTGATGAACTATAAAACTTCCGAATCAATAAAAGAAATTGTTTTCCAATAAATATGATTTATTTTTTAAAAATACAATAATCAAATATTCTTATGAAAAAAGATTTCCTGTTCAAAATTTCTAAGATTATTGTTTGAATTTTGAATAACAATACTTGGAGACAATTTTTATCCAGGAATATATTTTTTCCATTTATTGTTATTTCAAAGTTGAATAATAATTTTAGAAACTTTAAATATTTAAAAACAATTTTTTTCTTGATAGAAATATTTGAGTTTTATATTTGTTTAAATTCGGCAATTTTCTAGTTCGGATGTTTTATAATTTGGCAATTTTCTCTCAGGAAATTTTAAAATTCGGTAATATTATAAACTATTCGGGAATTTTTCATTTGGGAATTTCATTATTTGGGAATTTTCCAATTCGAGAATTTTATTCCGTATTCGAAAATTTGATTATTTGGGAATTTGGCAGAGACATTAATTTTATTTTTTAGGATTTTTCAGTCGTTCAAAAATTTTTATTCAAAAATATATTTTTTCCGTTCAAAGTTTCTAAAATTATAGTTTGAATTCAAAATACAAATTATTAAAAAAATACATTTTTGGAATAAAATTTTTGGACGACTGAAAAATCATACTTAAAATAAAATTCCCGAATAATAATTCAGAAATAATGAAATTCCTGAACAGTTTATGATATTACCGAAATGGAAAATTCCCGACAGTTTATAATATTACCGAATTTTAAAATTCCCGATAGAAAATTGCCGAATTATAAAATATCCGAACAGGAAATTTGATGAATTATAAAACTTCCGAAACAATAAAAGAAATGGTTTTCCAATCAATATTATTTATTTTTTAAAAATACAATAATCAAATATTCTTATAAAAAAATGTTCCTGTTTAAAATTTCTAAAATTATTGTTTGAATTTTGAATAACAATACTTGGAGAGAATTTCCATCCAGGAATATATTTTTTCCATTTATTATTATTTCAAAGTTGAATAATAATTTTAGAAACTTTAAACATTCAGAAATAATTTTTTTCTTGATAAAAATATTCGTTCGAATTCGGGAATTTTCTAGCTCGCATATTTCATAATTTGGCAATTTTTTGTCGGGAATTTTTAAATTCGGTAATATTATAAACTATTGGGAATTATCCATTTTGGTAATATCATAAAATGTTCGGGAATTTTTTAAGCGGGAATTTTTGAATTCGGGAATTTTATTATTCGGGAATGTTATTACATATTCGAAAATTTTACCACCACTGAATGTTCCAACTTTAAAATTCATTCGATTCCTACTTTTTGGTTTTGTTCTTAACCTACAATACCGACTGTGGCTGAAAGTATCACGATAAAATCTTTCAAGATCGATTACCATCTTAGGTACTACATGAGCCATGGGGTAATCTTTAAAGATGTTGACGATGATTGTTGTCGTGTGAAGTTCTTTATTTGCATTCACGAAAAATACGTTTTGATTCATCCGCGAAAAGTCTAATCATTTTTAAAATAACAATTTGGTAAGTAAAAAGTTGTTTAAAATTTGGTGTCCTGATTTGTAGCTTTTCACTTATACTTTGCTGTCTCTCGATTGCTGCAAAGAACGAAGCAGACGACAGGTGTTATTCTATCCAAAGATAAACTTTAAGATTTAAACATTTTTTCCTTGAATGAGCAAAAAATAAATCGCCCACCTAGTTGTCCCATTTTGAGCATTGGTCTGGGGTTCTTAGCTGGAGCCCATTCAGTAATTAGGATATCTGGTCTGGCCCCAATCGACTATTTCGCACAGGCTAGTAATAATTTGCACTGAATCTCTTCCGCAATGTATGCCAATTAAAGGTAGAAAATCAATTTGCTCTGGAATGCGGAGGTACTGAATAATGAATATCTCTCCAGTTATCATTAATAATATGTTTTTTCTCTCCCACTGGATAATAAGCGGAATTCTGCATGAATGTACCGCTCGCAACCATAACTCGATCTAATTGAATTCGTAGCAGAGTAATGTAACAATTATCCCCCGTACGAGTCTCGTCGGTAACATGATTCGTTAGCAAGCTCGCATTGTTGCTCCCGCGGGGTATAGCCGCTCAATTTTGCATTCGTATACATACATTTCCCTATTCCTGCAACATGCTATAATAGACAAATAATTTTCCCCAAAGAGGAGGAAAACTAGGATATTTCGGTTTAGATTAAATTTACGACTCGAAAAATAACTTTCTGGTTAATATTAATAATAACATATAATAGATTTTGTTTTTGACATACTTCACACCAAATCAAAATGGAGGTTAGTTGTTGAATCCTTCATTCTGTAGCCAACGTTTCGAAAACATAATGTTTTCCTCATCAGGACAAATATTTTTTGAAGTTCATAAACATCTTCAATAAATACAGATTTTTATTCCTCTTCTTCTTTGCTGAATAAATATATGAAATAATTTTAGTTTTAATTCATATCATTCAAGTAAATTTATTGTTTTCTCTTTTAATAACCAATTCTTCGAACAAACCTCAGGAGCAGCAATGGGATCTCCAATCTCACCTGTAATAGCCAACATTTTTATGGAAAATTCAGAAACTATAATCTTTAACAAATCCTAGCTTATACCGGAATTTCGGTGTCGTTACGTTGACGACACTTTTGTCATCTGGAGACATGGACTAGACGAACTAAACAAATTTTTCGATTTCATCAATCAAATACACCCTGATATCCAGTTCACTATAGAAATTGAACAAAACGGAAAATTACCCTTCTTGGACGTACTTGCTTATAAAAGATCCGATAACACATTAGGACATAAAGTTTACAGAAAACCCACGCATACAAACAGATAGCTGCATGCCTCCTCCCATCACCACCCATCTCAAAAGCAATCGGTCATCAATTCCCTTGTATACAGAGCTGTCTCCATAACAGATAAAGATAACTGACAAAAGGAATTACAAAATGTTAAACAAATCCTAATACAAAACGATTCCACAAACAAACAAATTAATAAAGCAATAAGAAAATACACTCAAGAAAACAATTCAACACAACCTACTAAAGAAAGAGAGAGAAAAACAACCACTATCCTACCCTAGATTCAAGGTATCACGGAACAAATAGGAAGAATTCTCAACAAACACAATATCCAAACTATATTTAAACCACCTGCAAAAATAGGACAACTTCTAAACAACCCTAAAGATAAAAAGGAACCTTTCAGTGATCCAGGAGTATATCAAATCCCTTGTTCTTGTGGTAAAGTCTATATTGGAGAAACCGGGAGGGCGGTAAGTCAACGTGTAAAGGAACATGAGAGTAGAGTTAGGCTTAAACATTTCACACAATCAGCAGTAGCTGAGCATCATATCGAAACAGGACATAGTATTTTATTTGACAAAACAACCGTCATCGCTAAAACGTCTGATAAATTTCCAAGAAAACACAGAGAAGCAATCAAAATCTTGAAACACCCTAATAACATCAATAGGGACAATGGATATAATACCAATCCGATTTGGCTTTCCGTCCTCCCGGGTTTTTTAAAAAAGACTTGATTGGCCAATCAAGTCCAACCTGTCCCCACCATGGGGCGCTCTGGCCAATCACAGGCATCGTAGAGAATACATATATAAGAACAACATAACCTGAAACTTCAGTTTCAGGTCAGCCCTGAAGAAGTGAACTGCAATGTTCACGAAACTTCGGCAACATTCATAGTTTCATACACGATTGAAACCCGAAAAATCTTCAAATTTTAAATTTATTATAATGAATCATCGTGAAAGTATTAAATCCATCAAATTAATTGTTGTCTTAAATATACTAAAATTCATGCTATCAACTGAAACAATTTCGTTAGTTTTGCTAAATTAAATCAGAAACATAACAATCGTTATGCTCCATTTTTTCGAAGAGAAATTGAGAAAGAGAGGAAAAGAAATCCTAACAAAGACAGAATTAGCAATGACGCATCATTAACTTAAATTATAAGGTGCTATAGTTTCTAAATAAATCTAATCACTGTATTAAATTGAAAGAGTTAGACAATTAAACATTATTAACAACTTTGTAAATTGTTTTGAAATTGTTATTGATGATTAGTTAAATGAATATAACAATAATTTAAAAAAATCTTTTTTTCATTAAAAAAATTCATCAATTTGAGATTTTGAAAATTCAAATAATTTTTTATTTTTTTATATATTTTATTTATTTATTTTTAAACTTAATTAGAGAATCCATAATTATATTATATATTGGACTATAATTATTAAGATCTGAAATTATATTCAAACAATTATTGCTGTTTTTCTTTATAAAAAACATTTCTGCTATTAATCTTCTATATTCATTAGGTTCATGATGTAAAACTATAACATTATCCCAATCAATTAGATGTCCAGTTTCAACCTGATGTTTTTCTATGATTTCATGGTTTTTAGGATTTTGTCTGAAATTATCATGATGTTCCTTTATTCTTGTAGCAAGTAATCTACTAGTTTGACCTACATAACATTTTTCACAATTCAAACATTGAATTTTATATACTACATCAGTGAGTTGCAATTTATTTAATATATCTTTTCCTAATTTTACGAATTTATCAAGTTTAGAGTCAATTCTAAAATATGCTGTAATATTAAAATCATTTGAAATTCTTATAGCTTCAAAATATAACTTTCCATAATGAGAAATTGATACAATTGGTTTGAAATTTAAATTTCCAACTATATTGATATTATTTTGATTGGATAAAGAATCTTTAATTGATTTAATTTTATTATTAATATGAGTTTGAACGAATTCTGTTGGATAATTATTTAAATATAAAGTTTTTTTTTATAAATTCAATATTTGAACTATGAAATGATTCATGTGATAATTTTAAAGCTGTATCAATAAGATTTTTTACTATTGAAATTTTATGTTTTATTGGATGGTTTGAAAGAAAATTTAAATATCTACCAGAGTAAGTATTTTACGAAACCAATCTGTAATAATATTACCTGAATCAGTTTTTATAACTTTAACATTTAAAAAAGAAATAGAATTATTACTTTCAATTTCATGTGTAAATTTAAGTCTTGGATGATAAGAATTAAATTGATTTATAACGTAAAGTAGTTTATCTTTCGGTAATATAATAAAAGTATCATCAACGTATCTAAAATATGTGTGCAAAGAAAAATTAAAATTTTTTATAAAATTTGATTCTAAGTCTTGCATAACTAATTCAGCTAATGTTGGAGAAATTGGAGAACCCATAGGTGTTCCAAATATTTGTCTGTAAAAATTATTATTGAATTTAAATACTGTTTGTTCCATTAAAAATTTTATTCCTTCTTCAAATTTTTCAATAGGTAAATCTGTATAGTTTTTTATATGAATCCATCTACTTAAAATACTATTGATAACTAAATCAATTGGAACATTTGTAAATAATGCAGATACATCTAATGAAACCATGATATGATCAGATGGAATTATTTTATTAATTATGTTATTTTTAAATTCAAAAGAATTTTTTACTTGATATTTTGGGTTGTTAAAAATTAAGAACTAAATTTATTTACTAACCTTAAAATGTCGTTAACTTTGTCTGGAATATCAACATTACTCAAATTTATCATCCAGGGATCTTTAGCATCACAGTTATTTGTGTCTTTATGTTTATTAATAATGATAGGTGTTTGAACTTTACTTTCAATTTTCAAATTTTTAAGTTTTTTTTCCAATCTTTGTTTATCTTTTAAATTATTTTTTGAGATATTTAATTGCATTTCTAAAATGTTTGTATATATATTAGTAGGTAATGAATTTCTTAAATTTATTTTGATGTTATTAAAATTTTGCTTTGAATATTCTAAATGTATATTTAAGTCATTAATTTCATCATTAAGCAATCGTCGTTCTGAAGATTCTAACATGAAATTAACATGGTTTTTTGCTCTGTGACTAAAAAATTGTAAATTTCTAACATTCTTAGTAGCATTAGTAATATTCTTTGGTAATAAATTTTGAAACCTACAATTGACAAGAAATGATTCTCTAGTTTTTATATTTTTAATTCTCTTGTTCAAATTGATGAACTTTTTTACATCTGTGAAAGAATTTGGAAAATTATTTTTGATTTCGTTAAGATACATGTTGCTGTGAAAACACAATTCTAAAAAACATAAATTAATTAATTTGAATTACTAACGCTTAATACATAAGATCAAATGACCTACAAATTTTTACATAACAGATTTGTTTAAAAATTGTGTTGGAGTAACAATTATTTAAAAATTGATAATTGAATAGGTTGAATTTAATTTTAACTATGAAGATGTTGAAATTATAATATCATTATAGATTCTCTAATTAAATTTAAAAATAAATAAATAAAATATATAAAAAAATAGAAAATTATATGAATTTTCAAAATCTCAAATTGATGAATTTTTTCAATAAAAAAAGATTTTTTTACATTATTATTATATTCATTTAACTAATCATCAGTAACAATTTCAAAACAATTTACAAAGTTGTTAATAATGTTTAATTTTCTAACTCTTTCAATTTAATACAGTGATTAGATTTATTTAGAAACTATAGCACCTTATAATTTAAGTCAATGATACGTCATTGCTAATTCTGTCGATTGTTATGTTTCCGATTTAATTTTTACAAAACTAACGAAATTGTTACAGCTTATAGCACGAATTTTAGTATATTTGAAACAACAATTGATTTAAACAAAATTTAACGAGAAAATGAGGATTTTTAAGGTAAATATTTAAATTACAATTTTTAACCTCAAAAAAAAAAATTTATTTGAATGATATTTCTTAAAACTAAAATTATTTCATACATTTATTTAGCAAAGAAGAAGAGGAATAGAAATCTGTATGAATTAAAGATGTTGAGGAACTTCAAAAAATATTTGTCCTGATGAGGAAAACATTCTGTTTTCGAAACGTTGGCTACAGAATAAAGGATTCAACAACTAACCTCCTTTTTTATTTGGTCTGAAGTATGTCAAAAACAATATCTATTATATATTATTATTAATTTAAATCACTCAGACAAACAACATCGCTTAAGACACCATCATTAATCTAACTAATATCATGGTTAATATTATTAAAAATTTCCACTTAAATCAAGATTATTTTGATTCGATTGGTAATTTTTCTTGAGTAATAAAGTGCAACGCCTATGCGTGGGCTGTACAATTTTTTATGGTAGTAAATAACCCATTTTTACAGCAGCAGGTTGTAGCACTATTATTTTAACAATAAGTGTAGTACAATACCACGAAGTGCATTACGGTTTTTTTAGTGTCACGTGAATAAAAAGCTTTCCACTACCTTTGAACTCCATTGTACTCGTACCATTTTTTATCGACTATCGTTGTCCGTAAAGTAACGTCGCTCGCTTTTCCAGATACGATATAGCGATGTACCCACATATTTTTACCACCATGTAATAACAAGATAAATAATACAAATACGAGGGTCGAAAATGGAGCTGCTCGTTTTACGATCGATAAGGCCGATTTACCGTTCGTCCTCTGCACGGATGCATATTTTCGTCCAATATCGCGCATGCATGTAAAAGAGAATGGCCAGCCATTGTCGAACAATGAATTATTGAATGATAAAACACAAGTACAACCATTCCTCCGCTAGATTGTGGATGATGTTTTTCAAAATTCTTCCTGTCAGTCCTTCATCCCACATCGATTGAAATTTTTGATTTGGGATAATTATGACGTTTCGCGATACGTAGATGATTATTTAGTAATGTAACAATGCGAACTTGTATCTTTTTTTATTTTGATTCATTCTATTTCGTTTTCATTATACTCCTTGAAAGCGTGAAATTTTACAAGAGGCATAAAAAACTGTCTAACTTGACACATTTAATTTTGAACAAAAAGGTACAATAGCTTTTCGAGGAGTTTACATGATCCACCCAGAAAAAGATTTGGTTGAATGAACAAAATTTTGGTTGAATCAACCTTAGAATATGGTCATTATTTGACAACAAAATATTTGGTTGACCCAAGGAAATTGGTTGGTTAGTATAATTTGGTTGATTATACGATATGCTTTGGTTAGTCCAAGTTGAACTTTTGGTTAATGCAAGCAAATATTTTGCTCGATCTAACAGAATATTTTGGTTAATTCAAATAATTGTTTTTGCTGGTAGATATTGTAAATCGCTCACCATGGAATTGTGTCATTTTGTGTGAAGTATCAAGTAGTTTATTAAATTATTATAAAAATTATGCTGGATACTTTGTTCATTTTATTCAAAAAATCGTTCTGTTTTTTTAGAATCAAAAACCTAATCACACAATCGTAGACACACAAAGATTCAATTAGTAATCTTACGTGTTTTTCACATAATCACTTCACTGTGAAAACGAGAGATCTCTTTTTTCATGGTATCATTTTTTTGTGTCCTGTTTTTGAATAGAATAACTTCATGTTGTTATTTTCAACGTTAAACAAATGAATCTGAGTTCTCACCAGTGGTATCATTTTTTTATCACTCGAAACTGTTTTCCCTGAGTTTAGTTGATTCAAACAAAAATTGTTCTCAATTCTAGTGGAATTCTCTCTTAAATTATTTGGTAGATGCAACTAAAAAATGTTGTGACTAGCTGTGAATTCGATCTCGAGTGTTTCTACTTTGTTTGTATTTATAATTATATGGTGCTCATTTTACGAGCACTTTGCGACCCGTTAGCAAATGTATTTGCTTCCTCACAGAAGAAGCATTAGTTATTTTTTTCAATAATAGATAGAATAAAGTATAAATTCGGCCAAATTTAAAACTCGAAATTTTCAAAAAATACAAAATTACAAAGTCATACTAACAATTTTTAAATACAAAGAAAAATCAGACAAACTAAATTTTGTATTCGAAATTATAATTTCTCGAGCTGAAAAAGGGAAGGAAAAAGGTCTGTTTCACTCTCTACCTTTCCTAGCCTTATGATTTCTTTACAAGAATTGTCAGAATTACTATATTTTAAAACTTATAATCAAAAAGTCTTTTCTATTCATGCGTCAACATTAAATTATGTCGATGAGAAAAGTTTTTTCTGTTTGAAACACATTACTCAAATATCAGAAATGATCATAACTTCCTTAGTCTCCAATGAAGTGTAATAATATTATAGATCAATCGATTTGCCTCGAATCAAGGAATCTTTTCCGTTCTTGCATCAATCTTGAATTATGTTAGTGAAGAACGTTTTACTATAAAAAATCGTGTTTTCAAATATTATGCATTACCATAGCTTCCTCACTCTGTAATAAAATGCAATGCTCTGGGTCAATCGATTTGCCTTGAATCAAGTCAACTTTTATATTCTTGCATCAACTTTTAATTATGTTAAAGGAAGAAGTTCTACTACAAAAAAACGTATTTTCAAATATTATGCATTACGATAGCTTCCTTTACTCTTCAATAAAATTCAATATCATAGGTCAATCGATTCGACTCGAATCAACACATCTTTTCTGTTCTTGTATCAACTTTGAATTATTTTGATGAAGAAAGTTTCACTAAAGAACACCGATTTTCAAAATATATGAATTACCATAAATTCCCTACTCTTGAATAAAATGTATTAATATTATAGGTGAATCGATTCGTTACAAACTAAGGAATCTTTTATATTTTTGCATCAACTTTGAGTTATGCTAACGAAAATGTTTTACTGTACCCGCGTGACAAAATTGTCATGGTGCTAGCTGGACCCAAAATTGGAAAAACTTGGCCCCAAGTCGGGGATTTAGACAGGACCAAACCACAAATGAAACGCCTAACCCGACCAGAGCCTAACTTACCGACCGAATTGACCCCTACTTCTCTTCATTAATTTTTTTGTCTCAGCCATATTAAAATGAAAAATTTTTTTTAGAAATAAAAAAATTAGTAAAAAAGTTATGGAGGTAAAATTGTTTATTTAAAAGAAACATTTCAAGTAGCTTAACATTTCAAAAAAAATCGTATTCCTGAACCGGATTATTCGTCGCCCGCCTCATCTTTTGATTGCCATCCCAATTTTTGGAATTAGTGAAGACCGTTCCGAAATGAGGAAAGACTTGATCCTCAGTGGACTTATATTTTTCACGAACAACTCCTGTAATATGATAAAAATTGGAAATTTTGAATTGGAGTACAAGTTAAACTATAACAATATATTACCATTCATCACTGTAACAATAATTTTGTTACCGAGAATACAAGAGCACATGTTAAAGTCCCTAAAAAGTAATTTATTTGATATTTTCTTCCTAGCTGTAAATCTCATGGCTAATTCTCCTGACATGTACTTTTTGATGATGTTGATGATGAATTTTCGAATTTGATTTTCCGTCAAAAAGTAAGCTCAAGTAGTAGTCTTATGAATGTACAAATTATTTATTCTTTCATAAAAATACAAAATTCAAATATTTTTTTGGGTTGACTTCATTGTGTTATAAACATAAATTACTTATGATTGATTTACTTACTTTCGTTTTCATTCTGGACTCTTGGAATGTTGGAAAATGCTAGATGTCTCCGAACGCGACGAGTGCTTTTTTCTTTCGGCATTTTTGATTATTTGAACCACACTTTGATAATTGATACAGACAGGAAGCAAAATCGATCAAATATTTTCTGAAATCAACAAAACGATTCAATCAGAAGCTTCGATTAATTGAATCAAACGAATTTGGTCAACCAAACAAAAGTTTTGTTAATTCAACCAAAAAAGTTCCTGAATTCAACCTAATGCAGCCAAAAAAATGATTTTGTTGAATAAAGAATTTTTTTTCCTGAGTGTCTGACTCAGAAATAGTGACATAACTTTTTTTGTAATGAAAAAATTGACAGAAGAAAATTATATTATATTGAAAAATTAGCGAAAGGAGTTCTTCAAAAAACGTGTCCCGTGTGTCCTCTGACTCAGAAAAAGCTGCGTAACTTCTTTCATTCTCATCCTAATGAGAAGGTTTCAGGTTCCGGTTTTATCTGTCAAAAATGCTTTTTCTAAAATAAAAAATGCAATTTTTGAAAAATGACATCACAAATGAATGAGTAAAATGTTTGAAAAAAGACACAAGGTACAATTGAATGTTTGATAAGAAACTTTTTTGCCTAAATTAGATCTAACAATTTGCTCTCGATATTTTTTTTCAACGAGATACGTAATTTTAATGGAAACTCTAGTATCCGTTTTTTAAGTTCTTGAAAGAAAAACATTGAAATAATTTTTGACAACATCCGATAGTTCAAGGGATATTCGCAATTGAAAATTTTGATCCTTTTTTCTTGAATTTTCACAACTTTGGTGATTTTAGTGATATTAAGGTCAATTTTTTGAATTATTCGTAAGAGGACAACATTTTTACGATTTTATAGAAAAATATGGCTGCTGGCCACCATAAACCAAACCAGTGAAAAGATTTTTATGCTTGAAAGATTTTTATATTTGAGGAAAAAAATCAGAATGTTGAGTTATCTTGAAGATAGTGAGAGATACGCGACATCAGAAAACATTTTCAGGATTTTGATGGTCCTTGTCTAGCTCAAATTAAAGCAGTACAAATATTTACAAAATTCGGAACAAATATTAAATTCTGGATTTTCTAGAAAGTGTTCAGGGATGCTTCTCTTTCTTCAGTTTCGACCTTCGATTAGTGTATAAAACAGTCTCCGGATGCAAAGGCCATTAGTATAAAAAAAAGACTTTATTTCATTGAAAAGTGGCAACGTTTTGGACTCGATATAGTCACTTTTCAAGCCTATGGAAACCTGTTGAAACATTATTTATTATAGTCTAAATTTTAACATAAAATTATAAATAAAAAAATAAAAAACAAGACATAAATCTTTGCCGATAAAAAGTGATGAATGTGTGAAATTTTTGCTTTTTCTTTGTTTCTTGTTTTTTTTTATTTTGCTTTGTTAATAAGTTTGATAGGAAAATATAAATATAAAATATAAATATTAAATATATATAAAATATATATAAAATATAAATATTAAAATATAAATATTAAAATATTAAAAGTAATATTAAAATGTCATCAACATATCTTTTATATGATGGTATTTCGAAATTTAAGTTGAAAGACAGTCAATTTCAAGAGTATTCATCACAATATCCGCTATCACAGGTGAAAGAGGAGATCTTATGGCCACTCCTTCTATTTGTTTATAATTTTTGTTGTTGAATTTAAAATATGTAGATGTCAAACAAAATTCAATTGCATTCAGGAATTCATCTCTTGGAATTAAGGTGTATGGAGCTATTTCGTCCCATTTGTTTTTGATAATTTGTATAGGCTTATTGGAATTGAAGGGAATAACTTAACCATATCTAAAGATACAAAATGATGATTTTTAGGCATTTTAAAGCTTTTAATCTCATTGACAAACTGCCAGCTATCTTTAACTAAGAAACTAGATTTTTCCGTTAAAACTTTTAGAAAATTAGAGAGATATTAAGCTAATTTAGAAGTTGGACTGTTGATGGTAGAAATTACAATTCTGAGAGGATAACCGGTTTCGTCGACTTTTGGAAGTCCATAAGCTCTAGGGATAACCGTTGAATTTGCTTTTAGTTCTTTTTGCATCTGTAGAGGGAATAAATGAATTATGATCCCATCTGTTAATTATAATGTTATTCGATTTTTCACTTGTAGCTGTATATTCAAATTTAACTTCTTGGAATTTGGATTGACCTGATAATAAAGTTGACATTTTTAAAAAATATTCTGATTTTTTCATAGCAACCGTTGTGTTGCCTTTATCTGATTTGAGAAAAATTATGTTAGGATTGTTTTTGATAAATTGAATAGCTGGGCTGAAGTTGAGGTTATCATGAAACTTTTGTTTGTTTAGGATAGGAGAATTAAAAAAATTGAGGATAGTTTGAGAACAATGGACTCTGATTTCATTTTGTTCGTCTAAAGGTAAATTCCAGATAACAAATTCAGTAGAAACTATAAAGTCATGTGAAGGAAAATACTTTTTGTTGGAAGAATTAAAGGCAAAGCCTGGTCCAAGAGAAACAATTTGGATTACTTCTTTAATAAGATACACAGTTTTGGTTTCAATCACAAAAAATTTTATTAAAAATTAAAAAATTCAATTTATTAATTAAACTATACAAGGTCGGAAAAATAGTTATAAGAAAAACTATTTATCTTTAAAAGTTTGATAAATTTTGTCAACACTATTCTTCGATCAGGCGCATTTTTCCAATCGGGGATAGATGAAAATTGTTTGACTTAAATGTATCTACGAATTTGGTTACGATTACTTTCTTACAAGATGCGCAGTTTTCGTTTTAATCGTACGAATCACATTAAAATTAACAAATTTAAATTGATGAAGGAACACATTTTTTTACATTTCGTTCTGTGTGATCGTGTCAACAATAAACAATACAAATACAAATACAAGATTAGAAAATTAAAGTGCCTAGTAACCTTTGTCATGTGATACTACTCGCAAATAATATTGAGCTGCTGAATAATTGTATAAATGAAAATGTCCATGTATGTATGCTCATATGTTAAATTATTATAGTTTCAGGGCAGGAACAACGAATGCTGGTCCAAATTTCTCGAAGAATAGTCTATTCAGGGAATCATTTCTCGGTATTGGTACAGTTACATTGGCATTTTCTCCGATTATGCGTAATTTAACTCTTTCATAGACATTCCGATGATCCACTCTAGGAGCCAAGAATGGACACAACTGTTTGAATAGGACTATTCCAAGGACATGTTCGTATTCATTATCAGTTCCGACCTCGTATTTACCTGCTTCTAATGGAACAACTTCACCTCGGATCAGATAACTTTCGTAATGATGAACATTAATAAGTTGAATGGGAGGAGCATGGATTGGATACTTTTTAAACGGCCAAACTAATTCTGAAAAGAAAAAACATATATAGGAAATTAATTATTATTCCAACTATTATATTAGTTTGATAATTCTTATGATTTTTCATTACACAGTTTTTTGTTAAAAACTGCGCCTCTTATGTATTTACAAAAATATCCACTGAGAGAAATGAACTGTTGAATCAAATTGCCGGTACCGATGAATTCGGCATTACTGATACAATAGATTATGTCAATAATCCAATAAATTTTGCTTCGAGCAAAATAATTTGAGAGTTTGAATAAAAAATACAGTACTATAGATTGAAGAATTGATGATCATGTGACGCTAAAGCATACATAGTTAAGAAAAATAAACGTGGAATTATTTCAAGAAAAACTTTTTATTATAGTGCTAAACATAGTTTTGGACCAACACAGCAACTTTTTAATTTATAGAGGAAATGATTTTCGCCAGACAAATATACTTCTGATTTGATAGTATCTTCTGTAGATACAATGATTAGCGCTTCCGAATGTGGTCGAAAGCATATATATGTATCATTAGATCTACAGCATCCGTGATTGAAACGAAGAAAAACGAATGTTGAGTCATCTGTATATTCTATTATCAGATTAAGATATGTCTTTCTTTATAAGGTAAAAGTTCTTAATATAAGGAAAAATGTTTTTGTGTGATACATAAATTTATATGATTTGAAAAATTACATAACTGTTTGAAAGGCATAGTAGTATTGAACAAAAAGTATTAAATCTTTTTAATCTATGAAATATTTTTTATGATTCATGAAGTATTAAGTATTAAGCTGAATATGAATAAAAAATGAGCTTGTCGCATACTCTCGAAGAGCACGGTCATATTTTACTTAATGTGAAGGATCCCTCGAAACTCAGTGTCTTCTTTCGAAATTGTAAATCTTTTGTTGAATGATCTCAAAAAAATTTGGCTTTGGTCCTACCTCTCTACAGTTTCAGAACAGTGAATTATTTTTCTTGTAAGAAAGCTGCTTTACAGGACCATGGAATAATTACCCATGACAACATGTCCTCGGCAATTGGGCGACGAAAAATATGGCGAAGTAGAGTAAAAGACTGCCAAGGTCTAGTTAGATCGCAGTTCAATACTATACATCTTGAAGGACTATATTAGGATGGTCTTAGAGATAAAACTGTTCCTGGTTCACAGTATATCGGTCATGTCACACATAAGCCCGCCGACATTGCAAGTATTTCTTAACCAATATAAGAATACTTAATAAGGATTGATATAGATAGACAAAGACCTACATTTAATCTATAAAAATTGGATTGCTGTGAAGACTGGGTGGGAACATGGAATCAATATGAAGATTGAAGTGTTGCTGGAGAGACCCTTGCAATGGTCGATATGCTCACTGCAGGGTAATGAGCTTCCTTTCCGTTACCTCTTCGAAACTTTAGGTGGTAAAACTTAAGGTACGATAGCGTTTTTGTGCGCCTATAGAGTATGCACTAAAAATGGTGAAAAATAGTCTATTTGTGATTTTCAGAGTATACCATATGAAGGCATAGAGAAGGGCCTAATCGAAGTCTACGAAGTGGAATCAGATCTGAGTACTGATCTCAGAAATTTGATCGATCTTGACCCTGGACTGTTGAATGATGCGCAATTTCTTGCTGGAGTGAATCGCTCTTTGAGGCTCTATGTTTTCACTGAGGATCCTTGCTCAGAATTGATAGCCCTGGTTGTCTTTCTTTGCAGAGTATACACTCCAATGTGGTTCACGATCGAAAACTTTCTTGAAGTCCCAACAGTTTATAAATCACCATTGAGGTCCCTTTTGTCTTAAACGATTGATAAGATTTCGAATAATATTTTGCGATATAAAAAGTTTGAAAACTTTATTATACTTGGCTAAAAATTTGATCGTTTTGATAAAAATTCAACTATATTTTGGCAGAACTGGAAATGAAAGGAGGAATTTCGATTGAAGTACACAACTACATCTCAGATCACGCCAGGAATTTGTTTAAATCAATTCGACTAACAAGGTAGTTAATCGATGATTAGGGAGTATGATGATCAAGGCAGTATTAGATAAGCCAATGCAAAAAAAACTCTTTTTGGACACCCAGAAATCATTCTTTTGTTGATGATTACTAACAAAAAGTTGGAAGTGGATTTGAAAAGCGTGGGAGGCCAAAAAAGTAAAAACCTAAGCCAGCTGTGTGAACCTTTGTTGTGCTAAAATTAAACTGCGAGGTCATAGATTATATGAATCGTGCAGGCTGGGATGAAGTACAAGTTACAGATCCTCCAATTTCATCACGAAACATGAGACAAGCTTAAAATTATGGTTGTTCAGCAAGGTAAACAAGGAGTCGTTCTAAAAAATGCCCGCTTTATACGCAAGCGGCCGAAGGAAGATCGAAGCTAATCACTGAAGTCAGTGGATCAGTCACAGTAGACAGAGGGATGACTTCATGAGGGCTGAAATAGAATCGAGAAACTTGATGTCCTCTTTTAAAACCAAATCTCAATTTAAACTGACTTAGAAGTGATAGCTTAACTAGATTACACTCGCATGGTTGTATGGATGGAACGAGTGTAGGGTGAAACTCTGAATACAGTAACCTTTTCCTGGTGGGGTTAAGTAATACCAACCCTCACAGCAAGTCACATTACGGCAAGTCACATTACGGCAAGTCGCATTGTGGCAAGGCACATTGCGCCAAGTTATGTTTGCGGTATATCACATTTCCGGCAAGCCACATTGCGGCATCTATTATTCGGAAAAATTTGAAGCCCACACGGAATGGGCAAAAATGGGACAAGTCACATTTGCTGACCGCTAATGTGTCATATCGTAATTGTGACTTGCCGCAGTGTACCTTGCCGCAAATGTAACTTACCGCAATATGATTTGCCGCAATATGACTTGCCGCGAATGTGACTTGCCGCAATTTGATTTACTGGGGGTTGGCATGATCCGGCGCCTTCGCTGTGCGTCCTGCGTAGTTGATTTTTTCGGACATCTGTAAAAAGTAAGTCTAAGAACACATGCGCATTATAAAAAAATAGACCTGTTTTGACTTATTTTTTCATTTTTCTCGAAAACTTTCGGTGGAATAAAAAAGTTTCTGAATATGAAAGATGTGCTTTTATCATCAACAATATCTGTTACGAGTTTTTTTTCTTGATACGGCCCACATTTGTGGAGTAAATTGAAGAAAAAAAAACTAATTTTTTGGTATTTTTTCACTTATTTTGGATTTTTGGCACGGTTAATTTTTCTTTATTTTGATGCAACTGCATGCATTCCTTTTGGAAGTAGGTGTGTGAAAGATATGCAAACAACCCGACTGAAAGAATGACGCAGCAGGATTTCGGGAGAACATGATGATCAATAGATACGTCTGGAAAGACCACTTTACCAGCAGTGCCTATCTACCACCTGGATTGACTACCGGAATGATTTCAATTCAACCTCCCATAGATTTATCATCTGTCTGTTGGAAAGCTTGAAGATTCTTTCACTCATAGTGAGGTCCATAGAGAGATTGATACCCCTTTGGATAATCAGATTAACTATCTCATCTGGAAAACATTGTGTCACAACTAATAACGTTTCAAGATCAATGCTAGGAATGCAGAGCAACTGAATCTAGCTCTAAGGATTGTTGAGGAGTACATTCGGGAAATTGGAATAGAGTTAGAGTTAGCAAAATGCGCCAAGGTTCTTTTAAAGCCAGGACAACTTACCGTCATCTTCATAGACCCTGATCTAGTCGACAGAAACGCTATACGAGACCTGCGCGCTGGATGATCTCCGATGCAGACACAAACATCTTATTTGACAGATTTGGTATTACGAACTGTCGGCGAGAAATAAAGTATCCGCAACAAACATGCTGTTCATTCCGGTACTACTCATTCATTCGAAGTGGTTCAATGGATGGAGGACGAGCTTAGATCTATCAATATCGGGTTACGAAAGGTTATGCACATGAACAAACGCTCGCACCTCAAGATGTCCGTTCCGCTTCTTTACATCTCACGACGTGAAGGTGGTCACGGAATACTGAATCTCGAATGTCTTCACAACAGGATCATTCTGAGGACAGCACATATAGTTGCAATTGGACGAGACACTCTTCTCAAAATGATGTGGAAACACGAAGA
This sequence comes from Andricus quercusramuli, assembly GCA_932178445.1. Lineage (NCBI taxonomy): Eukaryota > Metazoa > Arthropoda > Insecta > Hymenoptera > Cynipidae > Andricus > Andricus quercusramuli. Next base: position 168,999 of record CAKNXH010000976.1, read on the forward strand.
AGTTGGCAAGATATCGTTCCTGTACAAAGCAGCGGAGATGGCTGATTAGACACTTGGCCTTGACTTAAGTATCAGGGGTGAGCAAAATGCATGAAACATTATCTATCTCAAGTTCTTACTCCTGTAATCCCGGAACAAGGAAGCACAGGATAAAAACTTCCACGAAAAACTCCTTGACAAGAGGATGGACGGCATCTTTCACAAACATGTAAAGGATCAGAGAATGTCATTTGAGCTAACGTTTGCCCTCCTCAAGTCATCATTTCCTCTCTAGCACACCGTCGCCACATTTTGAGCTAAAGAATTCCTGATGATAGCTGCAGAGCACGTCATGCACACTCTGAGCACTTAGAACACATACGCTCAGAAAAAAAGTTGTCTTGAAACAAAAGCATCGTCCTCTTGCCTGTTTTGTTTTGAACGACCTGTATATATTTTTTACACAAAGAGAATTATTTGGCTGCAATAGTAGATGAAGATGGTCGCAAAGAAAAATTTGTACTGCAAAAGGATTCCTGTTGAGGCAAATAAAAATCTTCTCATCCCTAAATTCAAGAGCAGGTATTCACTCGTTAAAAACCTGTGCGGGGTAGTACACATTACGACTTATGTCGCATTGCACGCCTTGATGCGCATTATTACGATTAATAATGTCATTACTCGTTATTTCGCTTTTTTACGCAAATATTACGCATTATTACGCAATTATTACGTGGTTACTACGGTGCTATTGAAAAGTATCGCAGCAATAGAATTCACCAAAATAGTGGAATAGGTCAATATCAGGGAAAGAATCCACTTCAAGTAAGATTTAAACCACAAATTAACTCCAACAACTAGCCATTATTGAATTTTAAATTTGAGTAATCTTCATACGTTGGGTTTACTTTGTAAATAAATTTTAGCATCAGTTTCATAGCCTATAACAAAAGTTTACTGAATCTGTAAGATTTTGAATTTCATAAATTACATAAACTTTTCATTATCATGTCATAAACAATCGAAAAGTTGCGTATTGGTATTCTAAAAATCAATAGACAATTTAGATCTGATAGATATGCAGCTTGGTGATCCACGCTAAAAAAGGGTGTTAACAATTTTCTTGTTTGCAGAGTTTTTAAATTTTCTTGAGTTCCAATTTTTTAAATACCTGAAGGTCAAAAAATCGCTTTCCAATTTTTCTTGGAAATACAGCGAATATCCTGCTTTTCGAACATTTTTCGGAACATGTGTGGGACTGTGGGGGCTTTAGCACAGAAATACACTAGAAAAAAATTCAAAAGATCCGGGAGTCAAAGTTAGAAGTACAAAACATTTTCAAAATTTGGAATTTGGTATTCAATATAATTATTTTCTTCACTTTTGGTTTTATAATTTTTTTCAAGCATTTGTGGAATTTATATGCATAGAAACACATTGGTAGAAAATCGGCAGTAATTCTATTACATACTAAATTCAAAATTTTGGAAATTTTTTAAATTTCAATTTCGATTTCTGCATGTTATCGATTTTTTATAGTGTATTTCTGTGTTAAAAAAGTGCATAAAAATTTAAAAAAATGTGTTAAACAAAAGTTATGCAAATAATCTGTTCTCTTATTGTATCACTTTTCTTATTGCTTAAATTCAAACTTTTAAATCGAATAATTGCACGTACAAACAAGAAAGGTAGACTTATTTCAAATTTAAATGGTTCGTATTATGAATTGAACCATTTATACCTCTGAGCTTTTCTTCAACTTAAAAAAAAGCACACTTTTTTACATATAAGAAACGACTTTCTTCCATTTGAAACTGTTTTATAGTAGAGTGAAGTAAAAATAAACAAAATTATAAAATCTGATTTTTGATTATGATTTTGATTTCGTGATTAAAGAAAGAGCTGTTTATCCAAAGAAAACAGGTTAGAAAATTGTAAATTCACTAAGAAAAGTGATAAGTACTTTTCCGTATACGATAAAGAAAATTATTCATGAGAAATTGCAAGAAGAAGTGTGTCTTCTCATGTTTCGATCTTCATCAAAGGGATAATCCCAATTTCAAAATTATTTAAAGCCTCAATCATTCAGGCTTTTATAGACTATTATAAAAAAAAAAAGTTTTAGGTTCAAAAAATGTCAAGGTACAAAGACAATATGTACAAAAATGGTTGCAGTTTTAATTTCTTTGAAAATAATTTTTAGCGAAATTTCTACTCAAATAAAGTACATGAGCGTACTTTATTGTCTTCTGAGACATATTCCAAAGTTTCAGTCCAATATTCCATTTACAAAAAAAGTTCTTAGGTTCAAACAAAAATTTAATGAACTGAAAAAGTGAGGTCGGCAATATCGGTATTTCGCTGTGTCACATGCCCATGGCATGTGACAAGGATCCATCTCGCATGTGCCTCGGCCTTTTTTTTGGCACGAGGGTATGAATTTGAGTTTACGAATCAGAGGTGGCTTCGCACCCTAATCGAATAATCAGTTTTCTAATAATCTTTAGTGGATATATCATCTCTAATTGAATCAGTAGAATTATACTAATAATTAGTAAAGTTTCGCGATTTCCGATAGAAAATAAATATACTGCAACTGTAAATGTACTTTGAATTATATATATTATTATATTTACCAATTGGATTAGGGAAAATGGCGAAGATGCATAATAGAGCACCAATCCCAGTTCTCATTTTCTTGAAATAAAGGAAACTCACTCATGCAGAATTTCGAAAAACGAGCAACTAATGAATATTCAACTAAATCTTGCACTTGTATAATATATTAATCACCATCATTCGTCATTCGAATTTATTTGTATTTCATAAATCTGCTTTTTCCAGCTTACAATGGTTGGTATAATTCAGATTTATGATATTGACTAGACTTGTCTCTTGTTAAATACTCATTTTTAATTTCAAACGGCAAGTCGATCGCTGCTACATTCTATTTGTAATACGTATGACTTCTTCTTTGTATGTCAGGCCATCTAGCCCTAGGCACTTTTTATGAGTAAATACAAATAAATTACCTGTAAAATTAAGAGGGTATAAATCATGAAATTATCAACTCAAAGATAAATAATTTGTTATAAACGTGAGAACATTTTATCTTTCAATCAATAAAAAAAGACAGATGAGATATTTTATATATTTTATGTAAAGAAGACATGACTGACGCGTTTTGTCAGCGTCTTTTCAGTTTTGAAAACAGTTGTTTAAACAAAAGGACGAGGGATAGCGAATGCGCATGCGCCGATAAGTGTGGAGTACAATTATGATCATAATACTTCTCCGTGCATGCGCATTCGCTGTCTACCGAGTACGATTATGGAAGCGTCAACCCAACCTCAAATGTCAGATGTCATAAACTTCCAAATCGTACCTTTGTTACATAAAAGGTCGTGTGCACCAAGGAGGCAACTAGTTTTTTTATCCGAGCGTGTTTCTAATACGCGACTTTGATTGACACGTTTTATTAGCGTCTTTTTAGTTCTCCAAGTGGCCGTCTAGACAACAGGAGAAGCGACAGCAAATGCGCATGTGCGCTGTACAATAATAAGTCCATAATACTACTAGGTGTATCATGGGCTCATAATCGTACTCTGCGCATGCGCATTTGTTATCGTTTATGTGCGAGTATGGCGGCGTTAACCTAACCTCAACTGCTAGATATGATAAAATTGTTGAGCATACTTTTGTTACATGTACTATCGTATACACCAAAAAGGCGAACGTCTTTTCGTCCTCACGTGTTTGCAATACTCGGCTTCGATTCGCGCTCATCTACACCTCGTTATTGCAAACTCACGCTCAGATAAAAAGACTGTTTGCCTCTTAGGTACACAATACACTATTTATGGTAGATTTCAATTGTGGTGAACTCACTATCGCGTTCACGTTTAATTTAAAAGATTGATTATGAGCAAAGATCGGATCAACACCAAGTGATAAGATTACGATAAATTAACATAAATTACATAAGTTGATAACAGATATTACATACATTTTTTATAAGTTTTTGAACATCTTAAATTTTCAGAAATGTATCAAATTACCAGAAATTTCTAAACATACTGAAATTACCTGTATTTTTTTATGTCAGTGCAGGTAAAGATATTCTACGGGGCGCGCGCATATACTGTTTTCAGATCGAGTGATGTTTGCAGAAGGAGCAGTCGGCTCGCATGCGGCTCACCGACGGCTCCTGCTAAAAAAATTAAAGAATTGATCGGATTTGTACAAAACACAGTAAAAGAGGGTTTTTGTTTTTGTGAATTTCGAATTCAATGTCAAAATCCAAAATTGCGGATCGAATATGGCTGTCCTAATTTTAAGATTTGTTCGGGTTTGTATAAAGTTGATATAAAAGGGATTTTGGAGTTGCTAACTTTGAATTTAGTGTCAATATTCAAAACATAGGATCCATTATGGCAGACAGAATTTCAAATGTTGTACATGTTTTTATGAAAATTGGTATAAGAAAGTTTTTGAGCCGCTGATTTCGAATTGACTGTAAGACATTATAAATTCAAAATAACGTTCATATTTTTAAAGTTTCGTGAGACTAGTATACGTAAAACTTGATACAAGGGGGCTTCCGAGGTTGTCGACTTCGAATTTTATGTCAAAATTAAAATATTAAGAATAGGGGATCCAATATTAGGTATTTTAACTTAACCGCTAGCTGATTTCACTTTGCTGAGTGCTGAGGGGACGAGAATGGACAAAATGAATGATTTCACAAAAATGATGTCTTGTTCCATGCATTTAGTGCCATTGTTTTCCCCTCAGCACTCTGCGAAGTGAAATGCGCTGAAGATGAAGTGAAAATACCTAATGACGGCGAAAATTTCAAACTTTTTACATGTTCGTATGGAACTTCGTATGAGGAAGTTCTTGGGCCGCTGACTTCGAATTGGATGTAAAACTTTTTAAATTCAAAATGACGTTAAAAAATTATATATTTTGTAGGATTTGTATAAAGCTTTATATGAGTAGGGTCTTGCAGGGTCGCTGATTTAGAATTTGATGTCAAAATTTTTTTAGTCAATAAGGTGGATTCAATATGGCGGCCACAGTTTTTAAAAATGTCGTTAAATTTAACAGATATTTGAATAGTTTCTCGTCTGTTATGAGAAAATTTATGTGCGATTAGCCTATATACAAAAAAAAATAAGAAACACAAATTTTCTTTTATTATGTAAAAATGTAGATGCGGCCGAAATTCCGAAGCATTTTTACGTGTAAAGGCAGTTAGTGAAATTACAATAGTTTTGTAGTAGTTGCTGCCTTTTTCCGTAGGGGTCGATGTCAAAAGATTCGGCTACTTCTTACGGAAGACATCAGCTAGTGGCAGATGATGTGTTCTTGCACCAGCGATCCCAAATTTGGCATGTAGACGTACTGCGCCTGCGCTAGGACGCTTAAGAGGAACAAGACGCGACAACCCGTTACCTTGCGCAAATCAGTTATTCCGACAGATCGATATTTATCTCTTCAACGATTTCAGTTATATGAAATACTTATAATTTGATTTTTGCAGTTACTGCCTATTTCCGCAAAGTGGTAGATATATTGTAAGTATCATGCACTGGTCTCAGAAGCTTAGAGAAAAAATTATAAATTTTTTCTTGAAGACGCGTGAGAAACTAAAAGAGTTCACAGAATAAACGATTTCTCCTTTATATGCTCTATAAAACGTTTCTGCATAATTGCTTGATATTCCCCACCTGTTTTGAACAGTGGCTCTGTGCTATGTTGCCCCATGTGTCTTATAACCCATGACAATGATCGATGTCTATATGATGTATATAAAATTACAGGAACATTTGCGGTGGACTGTTTAAAAAGTTTGAGGATTTTTTGAACCATTTAAGTAGTGTATGTGTTAATAATTTATTTGACGTTGTTATTCTTGTTTGAGTGACCTTCAGGGTTTCATTGGTAATCAAATGGTTTTCGCCCAACGCTCTTTCTCCTTGAAGGTCTCTCTCTCTCTGTTCTTTGAGTTTCAGGCGCATTCCTTTTCGTTGATGTGGGGACTCAGGTGGTGGCGTGAAGCTCCTTCGTTGAGGCTTTGTACCCTTTTTCTGGCTTTTCAGTATTCATTAAGGTGTAGGCGAGTGTGGCCAGTTATCGGGTGGTGCAACGGTTCAAAGTCCAGTGTTTTCTTGTGGCCGGTTCTGGCAGTTAAGACCTTCAATTCAAGTTAACGTCACCTTCAGTATTTTGAGCGCTTGTTCAATGATTTCCCGACTCGATCAACTTCTGATGTTGTGGGAAGTGACGAGTCGGACGACGTATCACCTCCGGTTGCGTCGGGATCGATCGTTCGGTGAACGATCGTGGTCGTAGCTTCCGGAGGCTACATCTATGCCAATTTTCTACAAAAACCCAAAACTTTTTTTTGGGTGCGAAAGGAGTGCCTTGTTGGATAGGCTCAGGGAATCTTGGTCTGGGTTGAATCCGACAAAAAGGTATTCAAAAGCCTGATTAATAATGGTGATACATATTCTGGTTTATTGTTCGTATTTGATTTTTGCAGGTACGTCTATATACAAGAACGTATACACCATGTCTTTAAGATGAATGTATTGAATTAAAAAAAAAGCTCACAGCATCTTGAGCTACATCAAATGTACATTCTCGTCAGTACCTAATGAAGTGTCCAGTTTTTTTGGTTGTCAAGTATAGCATGATATCTTTTTGACATGCTTCATACCTTGCCTCTTCAAATTCCTCTACATGATAGACCAACCGTTCTCATTTCGAGTGACATCAGGAGCCTACGCAGGGCAATTTAAGGTCATGATGCCATTTTGTTTTTTCCAGCGTATACAGAGGCAGCTGCGATGCGGCATAGCCGCTGTCGCGACGCTTGGGATCGTTATCGTCTGGTGAGACCCAACATCGATTTTATTATCAAAAAAATTTTGGCAAAAGGTAACTAGCCTGGCCAATAGAGCTCTATCATCCTTTTGGCGTTAAGGTTCGATGCAAACGTGCATAAAGAGCCAAAACCTTGCTCGCAGAAGAAACCCCAAATATGTATGTTTATTGGTTTTTTAACAGTACGCTGAAAACTGGCTCTTCGCGACGAGACCAGGCATGGCTAGAGCGTATACATGCCCAGAACGATGGTTTGTATGTTAAGTTTACGTTTCTCAAATCCATAACGATATGTGCGTTGGCTCACGTCCTTCGTTTCTCTATGTGTCGCTGGGTGAGTAGCGGTTTCTGCAGCGTGACTCGCCGTCCGAGTCCCGACTCTTGCAAGCAGCGATTTATTGTTATTACACTCATATCAACGTTTTTTTCAGAAACTCTTTTCAAGCTTGTCGCAGAATTAATTGGCAATTCGCTTAGAATACCTTTATGATGGTCTTTTCCTCACATGATGATGTAGTTCGAGTTTTCTTGAACTACTGTGCTTCAAAGAATAAACGCCACTGGAAGGTCTACGAGATAACGAAATAAGGAACTGACTCGATTACCGGAAGCCCCTGGACCCATGTGCCTCTTGCATACAGGGCCGTCTGTTATTGCGTATACGCTCTTGTGATACAGACAGTAATAAACGTATTTTATAGACGTTATGATTTTTTCAGTAATTGATGAGGTTAATAATATGTGGGCCTCCGCATGAAAAGGACCCTTGTTGTCGGTTCCAGTTTAGAAGTTATTCGAGTTTTTCTGAGTTGAGGTGAAAACTATTATTTTCGGGTTTGCGTATGGGATGATACTGGGACATATAGTGAGTCTATTGGGACTATACTTCAAAAACGCATTGCGTAATAACAGTACCAGCCTTCGGAAGGCTTGTCGGGCCCTACTCAAGGGCGCTACGAAAGTTGTGTGCAAATAGGGGTACCAAGCTTCTACATCCTAATAGGGCACCCCTCCACCCTCGCTTTGCCACCCAAGGGCGACAAAGTGGCTAAGGTCGGCACTGCATAATAGCTCACTGTAAAAAAAAGCTTTGGTGATCCCTGCAATAAACTGTGATTTTACGTTCAAAATATTCTCAAATTAAAATGTATAACCTGGTAAATTTTTCCATGTAGCACAGAAATTCACGATAAAGTCTAATTTTAGCTCACGGATTAAAGGAAGTTATCCGATTCCCGTGGCTCATCGTAAACTTATTATGGATGTGAATGAATTTTAATAAGTATATGAATCGAACATTTTTCACTGGATTTGCGGTCTCTGGCGTAACTTTTCAGATAAGTGGTATTATTATGTATGGGGACACTGAAAAATTCCGAACAGAATGTTCCCGAGCCTCTGAATTTGTTCCAATAGTCTAAGGTTCTATGTGTATGAGAAAAATATTTTTTTTTTTTTGAGCACGTTGTCTGACAATAGTAATGTGCTCTTAATTTATTCTCCCAGAGTGAAATTACATTGTTATACGTGGGTCGAATAATTTCCATCGTGGCATGACGTAATATTACACTAAATTTCTTTATTATTTTTATTACATGACTCTACATCTCCCACACTGAAGTCGTAAAAATGATTGAGAGTTATGGCATAATATTACATATTTAGTGTTAGAGAATCCGAGTTATGAAATGCAGTATATATCTGGAAATATTTTGAAAAATATACATTCACATATACATTCATATAAAGAATGTTCATAAGTGGGTCTCCTTCATTTCAAGAAAATGAGGACAGTGCATTGTATTCTCTGTTTCACCTTAATTTTTTTCACTAACCCTGCTGGTAAACAGATTACGTATAATTTAAATTGCATTCGCAAATTTATTCGAAGCTCATGTATTGAATAAAAAAAGTTTACAGGAAGCGCATACGTGGCAACTAACGCGATTATGTAACATATCCGAACTTGTTCAAATAATAAGAAGGCTACGTTTTAAAATATGTGAAGAGGTTCAGAAAGCTTCAACATAAAGTAATGAGTGAAAGTTATTTGTACAAAACCAAGAGCACTGGATAATATATGCAACCTTAAATCGAAATCTTTCCATTTTATGCAAAATTATCCATCGGCTACGGAAACGGATACGGTCACGCGGTTAATGAAATGACTACTGAACCTGCCTAATCATACTTCCGTTGTGCAGAATTAGGTTGGCCACATAAAGGTGGTGCAGTTCATCCTTCTCCTATTCGACTAAGTGTTCATTATTATGAAAGTATTCAGAATGGACGTCAAACTAACAAATTAAGCCTATGCTACCACGATGTAGGCACGGATTAGCGTCACGAGTACATCATTGGAGTAATCTTATAAATGCATTTGTGGCCATTTGTTTTGTTAGGGGTGGTTTTACCAGAAACGGTTCAACCACCTAGTTACAGAATTTATTATTTTATGTCTTTCAGCAATTTTGAAACTTTTTAGAGAAAAATGTGAAAAAAATCGAATATAAAGTTACACACCGGATTTAATGAGTGATCATTAGACTAGACAAAGGGAACAAGTCAATCACAACACATCACTTTAGGGAAAAAGCCTTTCGGCATAAAAAACCTTTTTATTGAAGAACACAACAAAGAATTGAACACTAAATATGATATGAAAAAAGGAGATACGAGAACCGGCGTTGGCATGACACACGTGCTCGCGTTTGATTTTGATGAATTTGTTGATCCGACTAGGGATCCCCGATCGAACAGGGTCGAACGGTTTCCATTCTCTAGGTGAGAATAGGCGTTTAGATTTTTCTTGCGGAATAAGTTCACGTGGACTTATTCTCACTTGCTCGCGTACCAATCCACGAAGGTGAATTCTATGTTGAATTCAGCACAGGGACTTGTGACACTTTTACAGATGTTACGTGCTGATGATGTGAGATATTTTATATATGGACGCGCACGAGAGCTCTCTACGGACTGATTGATTTGGATCGACAGTGTGTGAAGTCAACGCCGTTCATGCGCAGGCGCGCTTCTTAACCATTTTACGAGTTTGAACTACATGCGTAGATTTTATATTATAAAGCCCGGTTTACAGGGAAGTATTGTGACGACGGAACACCATTGAAGGATCCCAATAATAATTACGGAAGAGTTAAAGTACGCATAGATAGTGAGATTGCCAACGTGACTGTACCAATATTGAATGAGGATCCCCTGAATAGTATGTTCTTCAAGGAATTCACGCTTTATAAAAACGTGGTGTCTGCTCAGATATACGAATAATTCAACTTATTCAAAAGTATACATACATGAGAATTTTTCATTCTTGAACTATTCAGCAGTTCAGCACTGTTAGACCCAAATGATGATCGTTTCTATTATATTTAAATGATACATTATAAAAAAATAAAGATTAGTGGGAGAAGACAGATGCAAAAATTTTGTTCCTAGTTTTCAAAATCCACTTAAGGGCTGAATAAGTGTTGGACCTGGGTCATACTTTTATTACATTAAAATCTGCCTAGGTTAGAATTTTTTATCATCAGGGTGGTTCTGGATTATAAAAGGTAGAAATCTTCTTAATTCCTTTGCCCCGCCCCCAGTTTTGTTCTAATACCCAAAAGAATGATTATCACAGTTAAGCCACATTAGTCTACATCAAGACCATGTCTATAACGTTAATGGAAAATCAGTGAGCGTAGACCAAATGTTTTCAGTGTGCCTAGACTCTTCGTAATCTAAATTGAGCAATTTGACTCAAATTAGCTAATATTTTTTTTTATATAAGAACATGAAAGCAAAGAATCGTGTAGCGATACAAGATAAGGTGATGAAACACAGTGATAATTTCAAGTTAATTATGCCAGAATTATATTTATTCTAGGAAATCTGTATATCTCATAATCCGAACATAGTTGTAGGCTCAAAAATTATATCCCGCGAATTCAACATTTCGACCTTTATGGATATATTCACATAGTTTATTTAAAGAAGCAAGCTCGGTCGCATTCAAAAAACTATTGAAAGTTAAAATTCAAGCACTGATAAAGGGGAAGAACCAAACTAAACTATTCTGGGCCCTCTCTTCTCAAGGAAATTGTATTTCAAAAAATACTTTGACTACGGTTACCAAACAAACACGTATTCACTTACTTATAGCAAATAGATTTCTTCCTCTACACATGCATGCAAAATCCTCGTTTGGTCACTGCTTACAGACATTGAATATCGTCGATTCCGCATTGTGCGTGAAGTTGATAAGCAAAATCTCCGAAATCGGTGAGCAAAGTGCTTTTAAGAATAAGCAAAATACTCTCCATGGTAACCATGACATGTTAGTCATTATGTGAATATCTTGCTGAGTAAGGTAGTATTATCCATTTTTCATTGTAGCAGTTGTTAGTCGTTACTTCAATTGTGTTGCGTCAGTCAGGTTACTTTGATGGAGGTAAATGGTAAACAATCTCAGGTTTTGCTTTGTAATTTGTAAAGAGATCACTTCGGATTAACATCTCCTTCGAGCTCGTGCTGGGCCTTTACACTCGCAGTGAGTAAACCGCTCATTCGGGCTCTCGTATCGAAACAGTTGTTTGTGTAGTAAGTGCGAAACATGCCTGATTTCGTGAGTACAAACTTCATAAAAAACAAAATCAGCGTTTTGCACCTACCAAACAAAATATTTTTTATCATATCCTCATCCCGAAACAGAACGATGGAAAACACTAACAAACTAAAAAAACGAAAAGGAATCAACAATGGACAAAAACTGCAAGACGTGAATGTGGGGCATGAACTGTCGTTGCTTGACACTGCCTGTTGCTACCGCTAGATAGCGCGATCCGACTAAATCACAGCAGCCACACTAAATTCACTTCAGCCATTTTCGGAGCAGTGAATCAAAGGTTAGGAAGCCTTCCACCTCTAAGAATCTTCAGTCTTTTTTCATGCTTCCCCTACTTTTTTTCGCGGTTAGTCTGCCGCCCGGAAATTGGCCACTTTCTGTTTCTGTATGTAACCACAGATGCAGAGGAAGCTAGTAATATTGTCTGATCGGATATGTAATTTTTCTACTAATCCTTACCGGCTTCTCCACAGAAAGGAAATGTCTGAAGCGTCTGAGGTGAAAGTGTCAGGCCGGTTCATACAAATTTCAGTTAATTATAAGTCTTTATTTGAAGGACTCCTTTTCTAGAGATTGCCTGAAAGATTTGGGTCCTTTTCATGTTTTAATTTATACCGGTCCAACCTTAAGGATTGCGAAACACCAAAGGCAGTTAACAAAGGTTTGGCTGCCGTAAAGTCTCCATAAATAATAGTAATAGTAGTAATAGTAGATTCTAATTTTGTAACTTTCAAGTCCCTTCTTTCAAAATTGAAAACAAATGTTATTTTTGTATTTCAAGCTCTTAAATATGTCCTCCGTTATTACCGCCGCGGCTCAGTGGTTAAATCTTGCATCTAACTGGGTTTTTGGCTAGAATATAAAAGAATAAACCACTAAAATACAGCCATTAATAGACACAAGCTGAGCGACCGTCTTAAGCGGAGTCCCTTTTTACCTAAGCACGTCCGAATCACTGAATAAGAATAAAATGGTTTTGAAATGCGGGATTTTAAAGTAGGATATTTGAAATCGAAACATTTGTGCGATTACAGGCATATGTGACTTATCCAGAAAAGTTGATAACTTTACGAGCAATGAAGTCAAAAATAAATTGGTCCATATACTGAACTTCTGAGATTTCATACATTTAGAAATAAATTACACATGTCTGGAATCGTACCTCTGCTGGCAAGTATTCGGGTGAATTGTCGTTTGTAGGCATCATAAGACCGCACCTATTTCTTTTAAAACTACTTTCTGAGTAGATTAATTAGTGAAAGCTGACTTATTGATAGATTTAGAGAGCACTGTACGTTGGAAGAGTGAGAGATTTTTTTTTAAATTCGAACCATTACTAATAGGAACAATATATACTAAAACTAGAAATGTACATAAAATGATACAAATAATTATATTTACCAACATAATTAATGTAAATCACTAAAGTGAAACAGAGAATACCAATGACGGTCTTCATTTTTTCGAAATCAAGAAAAACCACTTATTTATAATTTCGATAAGATTGTAACTAACAAATATTCTTTGAAACGTTTTAGTTTATATTACATCAGTCGTTATCTCATTTGTCGCTCGAATTTGTATGTATTTCATCACTTATCAGAGACCAAATAAAACTAGAGGATATTAAGTTTCATCAAAATAAATTAACTTTTATGGGGCTTATTCAAAGTTCGCATATACGCATCATTACCAGTTTTGTCACGGATTTTTTCTGTGCACATACGAGTTTCTGCCAGTTTCAACTGGATGGGATTTGACATTATGTGAGAATCAAACAAAACATGATGAATCCTCTTGTTTTTAACCCTGTTCATATTTTTGGTTCATCCACAAAGCTGGAAGGAGGGGGCAAGATCAGTTTGACCCTGTTTGTGTTCAAGGGTTGAGTGAAGAGCGGTAGGGATGACTACGACGGAAAGACGACTTTCCTCGGACGCGGAAGCACAAAGCTGTGGGAAAGATATAAGTTGTAACCCTGTTTGTGTTTAAGCGTAAAGCACAGAGCTATTGAAAATTATGCTGGGATTACAATATAGCAAAGGGGGGGGGGGGAGAATGAAGAGTTACAAAAGAGGACATCAAATATTACTTCAAGCCCGTACAGGGGACCTGGGTAACTTTTCCAGGAAACTTCCGGTCGGTATGTACAGAATATCCTCGTCACCAGCGAACAGCGTAGAGGGAGACGATAATGTTCTCATTGGACTAGAAATCATCTCTGACATGGAAGCGGGATGGAAAGCTCTTATAATTGAGTCAAGGGGGATAAACGGGGTAAACCGGGAACCGTTGACGAATTCTGCAGTGCGAACAGCCTTTTTCTCACGACGACGGGGGATTTTTCGGTACCCCTGGCCTAAACATTCCCGTTTGACCGTGATTTTTGTCCAGGAATTATGAGAATTATGAGAATTGACATTTTAGTAAATTGAAAATTTACAGGAGGTTTTTCGAGTTACAATCATGTGCAAAACTACGAAGCTTGCCGACGTTTCGTGAACATTGCAATTCACTTCTTCAGGCTGACCTGAAACTGAAGTTTTAGGCTCTGTTGCTCTTATAAATATTCTCTGCGATGCCTGCGATTGACCAGAGCGCCCCATGGTGGGGACTGGTCGAACTTGATTGGCTAATCAAGCCTTCTTCAAAAAGCCCGGGAGCACGGAAAGCCAAATCGGATTGGTATTAAATCCATTGTCCCTATTGATGCTATTAGGGTGTTTTAAGGTTTCGATTGCTTCTCTATGTTTTTTTTTTGAAAAATATTGTAATTTTTTTCGATGACAATTGTTTTTTTGATTAAAATGCTATGTTCTGTTTCGATTTGAAGCTCAGCTAGTGCTAATTGCGTGAAATGTTTCAGCCTGACTTTACTCTCATGTGCCTTCACACGTTGGCTCACCGTTCTCCCGGTTTCACCAACATAGACTTTGCCGCAAGAACAAGGGATTCCATATACTCCCAGATCACTGATAGGTGTCTTTTTATCTTAGGGTTGTTCAGAACTTGTCCTATATATGCAGGTGGTTTTATTATGGTTTGGATGTTGTGTTTGTTGAGAATTCTTCGCATTTGTTCTATGATACCTTAAATGTAGGGTAGGATGGTGGTCGTTTTTCTCTCTCTTTCTTCAGTAGTTTTTTTCTGTAGTGTATTTGCTAATTGCTTTCTCAATTTGTTTGTTTGAGTAATCCTTTTGTATCAGGATTTGTTCAACATTTTGTAGTTCCTTTTGTAAGTTATCTTTATCTGTTATGGAGACAGCTGTGGATACAGGGGAGTTGATGACCGATTGCTTTTGTGATGGTTGGTGGCAGAAGAAGGCATGTAGGTATCTGTTTGTATGGGTGGATTTTCCGTAAACTTCGTGTCCTAATGTGTTATCAAATCTTTTGTAAACTAGTACGTCCAACAAAGGCAATTTTCCGTTTTGTTCTATTTCCATTGTAAACTGGATAACAGGTTGTAATTGATTGATGAAATCGAAGAACTTTTGTAATTAATCTAGTCCATGGCTCCAAATGACAAAAGTGTCGTCAGCGTCACGGCACCAAAATTCCAGTTTAACCTTGAATATGTTGAAGATTTCAGTTCCTAGATTTTCCATAAATATGTTGGCTGTTACAGGTGACATTAAAGATCCCGTTGCTGCTCATCGTAAAGAATACGATAAACTTTAAATGACAAATCGAGTTAATAAATTCTCGTGAGGGAATTGGAGTAGAACTTCAATAATTCATGCTGGAATCTTCTATAAATTGTGTTATTTTGGAAACCAAGTGTTCCCAGATAATAAAATGCGCGCACAGTGCGAGCGGTACCGCTCACACGCGTGCGGATTAATCTTGCACACATGCCTTCACCGTGCTTCGCAGATGCGTCATCATATGTGACGCATATCGCTCGCACGTCGTGAAGGTCGCACGCGTGACGGTGAAAAACGAGCTTTATGCGTCTCGTCAAATTATATTGTACAATGACACTGCACTACTTTGTACTTCAGATATACCTTAAGGTAATTGAAAAAAACATTCGTTTTTTCAAATTGTGCCAAGTATTAGAAAAATATAGAAATTAAAAATTCACCGCTACTGAAATGAAGGTTATAAACCTCGTAATTTCAGTAGCGACAAACAAGCAAGCTTGGGCTTGTGAAAGTGAAAAAAAGCACATGACATATCACAAAGCCGTGATAAGAAAACGTCACACTGCACCATAAACAACTGATCATGAACGCCCTAGCCTAATCAACAGAAAGAAACGCCATGTTGAAGTTTATTCTAACCACGTGATCACGCGGGAACATTACGAACTTCCTTCAATATAATAATGGTCAAATTAATTTTGAAACATTTGAAAAGTTTTTAAAGTAATTTCAAAACATTATTTTAAAATTTTTAAGTTGCAAAAATTAGATTTTCGAATAAGTCTGCCAACATCAGTGAATTAAAAATACTTATAACATTTAAAGTTATATTTCAGATGTTTTTCGAATTTTTTTCCATAGTAAATTGTTGACACTAATTATTTTTACAATAATAATAATTTACATAATTCTTATAAAAAAGGGGCTTATAATAACATTATATGTATAAATAGATGCCTATCACAAAATGTGAGGCGTACACCTCGCACATACAAAATGCGACGCATATGCACCACACCCCAGATGCTCTGCGTGCCTCGCATTCCGTGAGGGTAACGTGCCTTGCACGATTGTTATCTGGGGTATTTGAGGTTAGGAAAGAAGAAAGAAAAAGATGAATACACATGACTATAATTCAATTTAAAATACTAATTATCCGCGCAGTAAGTGGTGTTTTCAAACTGATTACTGGAATAAGGTTGATTTTAGTTACGGATCACGATTTTATTTCCGAAATTCGAGAACACGACGCATGCATTCTCGTTCGAGGTTCGAAACTGAATCTTACAAGTTTCTGCGCTGACGCCAGCGCAGGAGGCGTCAGACGTGGCGGTAAATTTGAAAGTTTACAGACTAAAAAATGTCTGAAAATAGAAAAAATCATAAAAATGGTAATAAATCTGCTGTTGCACATTGCAGAATCGGTAACAGTTTTATTTAATAAATTACAATATCACAAAAAATCAAAGTTTTTATTAAAAATTTAAAAAAGCTAGTTTCCATTTTACTGATCTAACAATTCTTTAAATTATACTTCGTCTAATTATAGTACGCCTTTGATAATGTCACGGCTCTTAAAAAATGTGTAATTCCTACAAAAAAGTATCCTGACCAGTGCCTTGTCGGCTTCCCGCCATGAAACCCAACCAGGGGTAGCCCGGCCGGGATACGACCAGAAAACTTGTTATAGTAGGTAAGTAGGGCCAACCGGGGCAATTTCTGCAATGCAGTATATTAATGAATTCACCGCGAAATATCTAAAGGTATCTCCCGTTAATCCCTCTTGATTTTATGGTCTTGCAAAAATAAAAAAGACAGCTGCCCCGCTCAATCTGTTCGTATCACATGCTACCTATAGGTAGCTTGACTTCCGATTCAGCAACATTTATAAAAAAAAGTAACTGCTGAAAATGTCGAAGCTCCTTAATCAAAAATGCTTCATAAAAAAAAGTTATGTCCAATCTCTTGATCAATGTCCAAAATAAAAAAAAAACTAAACAATTGAATTGTTTCAACATTCGTAATGCTCGATTTTCTTCGTTTCCTTGTTCAAAAAGAATGTTTTGGCTTCCTGTGTTGGAAGCGACATTGATACTAAATACATTTTTGGAAAAAAAAGAAAACAGGGCGATAAACTTATTAGATGTCACTTTTCGCAAATAAGTTGTAATTGTTGTCAAAAATCCCCGTGCTCCGGTAGTTGTTACATTTTTATTCAAACCGCACACAAAAATACAAAAAAACATGATTCATAGTGGTGGACAGAGCGATTCTGCTTTTCGACAAACTATTTCATCAGAAACATTCGCGAATGGTGGAGGACACACTTGAAGATAACTTTCACTGTCAAGAATTTGCTAGAGAAAATATGAATCTCTGATTAAATATCTTGGCCTGAAAACCACAGCGTAGAGTTAATAGTGTAATTCCGAATGTGGAAACTAGGTCTTCGATTAGTATTACGCATGTGGAAGGAATTGCTGGTCGAATTGAGGATACACTGTAAAAACTAGAGATCTCTTCTTTTACGGATCATTTCTCTGTGTCCTGTTTTTGAATAGGAGAAATTCATGCATTTATTTTCAATGTAAAATAAATTCATCTATGTCCCCACCAGCGGTCTCATTTTATTACCACTTGAGACTTTTTTACTGAGTCTTATTGGATACCTGAAATGAGCCCAGAAATAATGCTTCTTTTTCACAGTGTAGTTTTTGATATGGTCTTCAGGCACTTGAAAAAGGCGGTGATAAGACTTTCCTTAATAGCAGTGTGACTTTTTTTACGCTCTACTCATAGCACTCATCAGAGTCCTGCTAAGTGGGATCAGCGCTAAACTGAACCATAGGACACAAAAGGAGTCACACAGGAAGATACCGGTCGTAATGCGCAAGTTTTTGGATATCCTCGGTATATCACGATCAGAGTACTTGAGTTTCGAACAACAGAGGGTCATTGAATGCCTCAGAAACTGCATAATGCTTGGGCGGATCTTCTACATTCGCAGAATATCAATTAAGTAATCGTAGACTACCGAGAAAAGGCTTGTTTATAATCTTTGTATGGTATGTGCAGGTTGCGCGGATTTTTTTAACTTCTGCTTCACGACAACACTGCCTTTGCATCCCGGAGTTGCAACAATATCCCTTTTGTTCTTCTGCAAAGATGTTGTTGGCTTTACAGTGGGCGTAGACTTTGTATGAGCTGATGGATATTAGGCTATTGCTTATCACTGGAAGACATTCACGTGATGTCAAAAATGTTCTGATAGCACATAGCCAATAATCAGTACTTGTACCAAAAGTTGTGCACCACATCCGGGCCAGGTGTTCACCAAACTTTTGCCTTCCTCAACTCAAATCTATCCCATGCGATAGATTTTGACGTCGAGCCACGCGGCTTTCAGGTTGCTTATACGATATTTTCCCCCACACCTCTTCCCAGTAGTCGGCCATATATTCCACTATTTTATTTTATGCTGCCACTCTTTTATTATTATTATTATACGATTGAGCCAAATCCCTACCGAGCTAAGATTAACTCTTTTAGTTCGGACCTCGTTATGCTAATGGGTTCAAGGTATTCATATGACGCGGTTAATTAAGAGATGTGTAGGAGAGGGGCTACATGTTCTTTACACCAGCCACATTCACTAAGTTAAGATTTTCGCGAGGGCCAATAAATATCCAAAATCTTCAGTTCCAGGCGTCTATCATTCCGCTGACTCTATGGCACACGTTTCTTATTAACAATTCCCCTCGACACGTCCCTATCCTAGCATACAACTTTTGTATGATTTATATCTGTACATATTTGCATGTAAGCTCCTATGTTTCTATAGTTCTTAATGTCTTTGCGCTTGAGAGTCTCATATACACATACCCACCGTTATTTTCTCGGTTATATAGAATTATGATATTATTGAACTTGACAATTAGATACTAATCTCCTTTGGAAATTTCCGTAGGTTGAATTCCAAGTCATTGACATGGATATAAAGTCTTGAAAATTCAAGAAACATTTTTAGTAAACTTTTTAGGGCAGGATTTTTTATTTTCCTCTACAAATGTATCATGAAAATACTATAGAAACCATCATATATTGAGTTCTTCTGAAGACTTCTTTACATTCCATTCTGCGCGATTCCGTTAACAATAATCATCCAAAATTAAGACACAAAAATATAATTTTAAAGTGACTTAGTGAAGAGCATAATTTAGTATTTCATGCTATCTGGGCAAAACAACGGTTTCCACTCCCAAATTTTTCGAAGAACAGTCCATTCAGAATATCAGTATCTGATATTGTTTTAGTCACGTTTGCAACATGGCCATCTATGCGTACTTTAACAGTTTTATAATTATTAGGGTTTGTTTGATCATAGAAATTGGGACGATTCTCTTTGGGAACCATCAATGGGAACAAATGTTGATCCAGGATTACTCCAATGATGTATTCGCGATGCTCATCTGTTGCTACCGGGCCGGAATAGCCTGGTCGGAATGGGTGAATATGACCGTTATTTACAGGAGTTTTATAATGACGAACATGAAGTTGAATGGGAGAAGGATGAACTGCGGACTTTGGCTGAGCTCTTCTGATTAATGGCCAAAATAATTCTGCAAAAAGGAAGAATGAATAGTGAATAAATTATTGTATCAGGAATTGAATTATAGTTCCCGTAAAAGTTTCAGTGTATTTATTTGTTTCGGTAGACGATGCAAAATTTAGTACTGAAATGGAAAGTTTAGAATTTTACGGTTAGGTCTGTTATTCAACGCTCTTGCTTTTGAACCCATGACGTGTAGTGACGTTATGTTTATGAGAATTGCGTAATCTATTTTCATATTTCACAACACTGTCTTTTTATTTAGTCGAAAATGTTAATCAATCGTGAGTATTTATTAGGCTTCTATATTATTTTCACGTATCCTATTTTTATTTCACTAATATAACTGAATTAGTAGATTTCTACTAAAAAATACGGACATTTCGCTAATCTATAGGTTAAGAGAGCAGTGTGCTTTGAGTAAAACGTGTTATTTCAATTTAAAAGCTTTCTAATTATGAAATATGTATACTACGTTTGAAAATTCACTTTAAATTATAGATACTATTATATTTACCAACAGGATTAGGAAAAACCGCTACCACGAAATACACGATAACAATCGCGGTCCTCATTCTCTTGAGGTAATAGAAATCCACTTTCAACCAATTTTCGTGAACGTGTAACGGATGTATGCTCTTCAAACTGGGTCAAGATTTCTGTCTTCCACTATTTCACTCGGCTCTCGAAAATATTTGTTTTTCATAGTTCAGCTCTTGCCAGCGCTGAATTCCTCGCTCAATTCTCAAACGTAATTCAGATTTATGACATTGTATGTATATAATTTAGACGGATCATAAGCAGTTTTAGGCAATAAAAAGATGAATAATTTGTTATAACTGATAATACAATTTTTGCTTCCTATTAAAAAAAACACATGTATTGTGAGTGTGAAGTGTGGAAAAAAACTTCTTAGACTGAGCTTACCAAATATATTATTATTATATCATTAAGCCATTATTTTTTCTGGGTAGGCGTGACTATCAACTTGTTCTATTCTCTCATCATTTACGATAATGTTGCATATTGTTTTTCACCCTTTCCTTCAAACACCTTAATTTTTGTTTTATTTACTGTAATTTTGAGGTCCATGTTCTTTATGCTTGTATTCAGTTTTGCTTAAGGTTCCTTGAAAGTCTTCGATTAACTCTGCCATAACAACCTTATCATCTGTGAACGCTAACCCACGTACCCTCACTGTCCCGAGATCCACACGTTCTTTGTCAAAGAGAGCCATGCTTGGACTCTTGCCCGTGAATATAATAAATAGCCATATGGACATACCGCATGCAGTTTTTTATATTTATAATGATTCATGTGGAAAAATAACACTCTAACATAAAAAATTTTATTCTTATCCTCATTTTAGAAAAGCTTCAATTTGAGCCATCCTCGAAGAAAATCAGAACGAAAAAAAGCATCCAGCATAGGGGTCATCTCGGCC
This sequence comes from Andricus quercusramuli, assembly GCA_932178445.1. Classification (NCBI taxonomy): domain Eukaryota; kingdom Metazoa; phylum Arthropoda; class Insecta; order Hymenoptera; family Cynipidae; genus Andricus; species Andricus quercusramuli. Next base: position 190,195 of record CAKNXH010000976.1, read on the forward strand.
TTCAATGTCCTTATCACTTACCCTTTGCTGCCGAATTATTATTTGCTTGAAATTTGGAATTCAAATAAAGAAGATTTTTCCCAAGGTTCCTAGTATTTTTCTACGCTACAATTTTGAATCGATTTCAAATTTTCTATTTAAATTGAAGCAAAAAAAATTCTTAAATGATCCCTTCAGAATAAAGTTTATTATAAATAAAAAATTAGTTAGTAATAATTGTATTGTTATAGGAATAGTATGTGATTTTTGAATGATTATGCATTAGGGTGGACCTTATTTTTCACTTTTCGAATTTCTCTTCTCTCACCCCCCAGTTTTGTTTGAATGCCCAAAAAAAAATCTCCTTCAAATTTGAGCAAAATCGGTTAATATTTAGGGGTCGCGCAAAGACCATGAAGTTTCCTATTGATTTAACATGGGAAAAAGTCAGATTTTTGTAAATCTAATATGTAAACGCGATAATATGTTACAAATAATTCCGTATTTTAGTCTATTTTTCAGAATTTGTCACAGAATAAGAATCAATCATAAATTTCTAGGTTTAATAATCTTAAGGCACTCTTATGGGTACCCAAAGAAAAACCCATAAGTGACAAATGTGAATTTTACTTAATATTGCGGTTTATTTACGCTTTTTAAAAGTGCTTCTTACATAAATACTAATCATTGATCAGTAATTTTAGTATAACCAGTAATTTGTTAACTAATATTCAATTGTTTAAACAATTTGAATTTGTTTAAACATTTCAGATTATTCTTAAAAAGCAAAGTAAAACATGAAAATATGTCAATCTTTCGAAAAAAAGCAACAACAAACGTGTAAAGAAAAAAATTGTTCAAAAAATTTTAATTTGTTTATACATCTACGAGTATTCGTAATAAAGAAATTAGTACTTAAAAAGATTAGAATTTGTCGAAAATTTAGTGAGAAAAATTTATGATTGATTCTTATTCTCTGACAAATTTTGAACATATATACTAAAACACAGAATTATTTGTAACATATTATCAGGTAATAATATCGATAAAAATGTGATTATTGTAAACAAATTTTATAAACAAATGCCCATGTTGACCAATTTCTCATGTTTGAGGTACTTTCTGAATTTTTTTTTTACTTGAGTTATGCTTGAGTAAACTAGACTGCCATTTCCTAATCTTAATTTTTATTAACAAATTTTATAAACAAATGCACAGTTTGAATCATTTTTATAAGTTTAAGGTACTTTTTTTTTATTGCTTACTTTGTTAAGCTTGCTAATGATAGCTTAGAAAACTATATTTCTATTGTCTAGTTTGGCAATTTTTTAGTGTTTGAGGTACTTTGTTTTCAAAGGTGTTTTTTTTTACTTCTCACTTATGTTTCAGTAAACTATATTACCATTTCATAACCGTTTTTGTTGTTACCATAGGATAGATATCAAACAAATCTTAGTTTTCTTTGGTTAAATACTAAAAATTTCACCAATAACAAACTTTAATTGAGTCTTTTTTTGCAAGTATTAAAAGGTATTATGGGGATTTGAAAAATTGAAGAAACATTTTCTGAAATTCTTTTTTCACAGAACTTTTTATTTTTCTTCATAATTTATCATACAAATATAATATAAATCATAATGAATTCGTATCTAATTTTTTTTCTAATGCAGGTACAAGATTACAAAAATTTGTGTACTGATGTACTAATCCGCTGAAAAGTACTAAACTGCAGTCCAAAAAATTGGTTTTTGAATAGGGGGTATGCTACTCCCACCGCCGATTTTATGATTTTCCCGAAAAAAATTTTTTTTCACGTTTAAGGCAAAACGTGCCTCAAAGGCCCGGAAAATCCCATAAGATTAAGATGGGCAAATTTTTGTTTTCGGAAAAATGAGATTCAAGTTTCTGGTTTTACACTTAGCTTTGGCGAGATTACTAGAATATTTGTAGTAAAATACCCAAAAAAACCTTGGTTGACCATTTTGCGCAAAATTAACATATATGAGATCAACTTCTACCTTTTTTGCCATACATTATTTTTATGCGACAGGTGAACTGTTTTGAAGCATCTTCCAACTAATTTTCAATTCTTTAAACAATTTTCAATTATTCAAATCCTTTTTTCTTGCTTACTCATTGAAAGGAACTTTTTAATGTTCTATCGAAAAATTAGACATTTATAGGAATACTGATCTTTGTTTAAAGATTTTACCAATTTTTTAAACAATTAATTATCATTTACTTGCAACATTTTCTTGAAGAGAATTTTGCTGTTTATTATTGAACACATACTTGAGCTAAATATTACTATACAATTAAGTAACAAATTCGTGCTCCTTTAAATAACATTTTTTCAAAATGATTGAATTTTTTAAATAATTTGTCGAATATTAATTGTGGATTTTCATGGAAATAAGATAAGAAAATTTGATTTGTTTGATAAATTTAGTAGAGTATATCACTTATTATGGGATATTTGAATACAATATATATGCTTGAAATAAATAATATTTGTTGCAACAATTTTTTATATGGATTGAGGAAACTGAAAAATGATTGATAAAAAAACTTACTTCCAGCTTCCAGAGGACCAACAATAGAAACAAATGTTATGACAAATGTGAAAAAATTGTTTAAACAAATTATAATTATTTGAAGAATGCGTATGATACTTAAATATTCAACAACAAGCGAGACATATAACCAACTTTAATTAAAAAAAAAACAGTTTTTAAATCGCATTTCCATCAAAATGGACAATTAATTTTTAGTACATTATTTGAACTAAATTTTTTTATTTTTTATTAATTATATTATTTGAATTAAATAATTGTTTTTTTCTATAATTTGCGAAAAAGTACCAGTTTTTTCACCTGTTTTTGGTGTAAAAAGTGACCGATTTTTGGTCAATGACGTAGCGCATACGCAGTGCTGACCTTTCCAGGCAACAGTGAAAAAAGCGGACGGATGCAGTGGAAAAGTAAATGGACGCAGTGACAAAAGTGAGGCACAGCGAAAAAAGTAAATGAAGTGCAAACTACTTCGCGTTACTCCGGGCGTGTTCGTGCTACCTCGGGTGTGCTCGTGCATCGTGCGCAGCCAACTTCATTTTATTTTCCGACTCCGTCCCTAACCTAAAACACCATCAGTTTCTGAGAAAATACGGTGTTATTGTTGCGTCAATCGACAAAAAATCGCCTTCTTTTTACACAAAAAACAGGTAAACAAAAACTAGCACTTTTTAAACAAATTATATACTATTAGCATGGAATTTTCCTCTAAACTTGAATTTTTCAAACAAAAAAATTAGTGAATAAATACGAGATTTTCAAAGAATGAAGTAGTAACATCTGAAACAAATATCTTTTTAAACGAATGTCAGTCTCCTTATTAGGGACTAATTGAGCGCCCCGATCGATGAACCGGTTAAAACTTGCTGACGCTCAGAGTGGAGAGACCCCTTACCACTCGAATTCAGGCCCCCCACTCTAGGAGCCAGAAATTTATAACCGGTATTTTAATCCGGCTACTCAATTGTCTGAATAAACGTTAAAAAGTTCCATTTAATGAGTCAGTAGGAAAGCTTTTTTTAAAATGGTAATTGTTGAAGCAATTTAAAATTAGTTACGGATGCTTGAAAAATGTTTAATCCCAGAAACGTGAGTCTCATTTTTCCGAAAAAAGAAATTTTTGCATGTTAATCTTATGGAATTTTCCGGGTCTTTGCGACACGTCGTAATATTCATCGATTTGGCTTAAATAAGGCGGGAATTTTTTTCCGGTGACCTTGCAAAAAAAGGCGGCGGCATGTCCTCTATTAAATGAAAAAATTCAAACCATATAATTTTATACCACAGTAATGTACATTTTTAAATAGTACCAGCCTTCGAAGGGGGGGGGGGCAGGTTGGGTCCTGCCCCAGGGGGCCACGAATTTTGTAAGGGAATAGGGGCGCCACGCGACCGACTTCATAATTATATGTCCACCCCCACACTTTTCCGCCCGGTGGCGCCAATGAGGCTAAGGCCTATTTTTAATTTGAATTATTCGCGTATGTAAGCAGTTTGCATGTTGTGTGACTTGAGTGCCTTGAAGAACATGCTATTCAGAGGATCCTCTTTCAATATTGGTACAGTTGTGTGGGCATTGTACCCTTCTATGCGTAATTTAACTCTTTCATATACATCAATAAGACCCATCTTAGGAGCCATAAATGGCCATAATTGATCAAATAGGATCACTCCAATGACGTAATCATGAGTCTTATCTGTTCCTACACTCCAAAAACCTGTTGGCAATGAATAAGTGTGACCTATATTTTGAGGAGTTCCGTAACGATTAACGTTGATTTCAAGGGGCGCAGGATGAATTGCGGCCTTTTCTCTGGCCTTTGTCAACTTCCAAGCTGATACTGAAAAAAATAGAAGCAGAGAATCAATTATTGTATAGACTTTTTAATTGGATTGATAGAATGTTTAGAAATGGAATTAAATAAAACTTTTTTTCTACTACTTCTTACGACTCTTCCAATCTTTATTATTATACGTAAAACGCAAGCACACGAAAAGAAGTTCTTGCCCACTAGACGAAACAGACATTTCTATACGTTTCTGGGGTCGCTGAATCCGAATTTGTTTTGACTCGGTTAGATCGCATTTCATTCCTAAACGCAAAAAGGTGATGAAAGTTGACACGCTTTTTTTCTGTTTGAAGCTTAGGAATGAAATGCGATCAGGGTGTGAAAAAGTTATTAGTCAAATATTGTACTGTTAATTATGATACACTCTTCAAATTCCTTCCGATTTCTTTTCGATTATTTCCAAATGTACCGCTAGTTAACTCATTCCGAATATTTCCGATTTATTTTCGAACGGCTTCCCAATTTACTCTTTCGTAATGTTTTTGAGTTCTTTCTGAATCGAGTTAAAAAAATCTGAATATCTAAAACTCGTTAACGGGAAAATTCATTTCAAGCCCGTGCTCTGATTGGCTATCTTGCATGAGGCCTTCCCTTTGTAGCCATCGGAGCGCGCTTGCCAAGCAAGCGGGAGAAGAGGCCGAGTCAGTCTGGTTCGAGGTAGCAGCGTGTGAACATAAACCGAATAAACTTATAATTACTGGAATATTCGTTCGCTTATTTTTTCTTGTCTGTCCTCTATCCCACGGACTACAGTTTCAGAAGTGGTACAAGCGAGGTTCACGAACGCGGATCGAACAAATAGTGAACTTTCAGTTTTCCCGTTGTTATGTGCCGAAGGGAGACAATACGCAAATTCCATTGTTGTGTGCATGGAAAATTTGGTTCTCCCGGTGTAAGAGGAAATGAAAATTAAACGTGAAAGTTTTACTGTGTTTTTTTTATCCTGTGTCGAGTTCTGAAAAATTCTTCCAAGAGGCAAGGACCCAAACGAATACACGTTGGTCGAATTGAAAGAATTTTTGCGCGTTAGAGATCTGCCAATTTCTGGTAACAAACCAGAGTTGATAACTCGGTTGAAAGCATTTTACCCGAATATCTGGGTAATTCTGCACGTCGAAGAACTTAGGGTAGTTGAAGAGCAGAGACTCCCAGTACGGCGAGCTGCTGAAAAACATAGAACTTTAGATGGGCAAGGAGCTTTGGATGAGCAAAGAGCGTTGGATGAACAAAGGCGCGAGGATGAACGAAGAATTGTTGAAGAACAAAGAGCATTAAATGAATAAAAAGCGTTGGATCAACAAAGGCGCGAGGATGAACGAAGAATTGTCGGTTTGCAGGTAAGAAGCAAAGTTGTACAACAGCTCGGGAATCACGTTGATATTTCCGGCCAGGATCTAAATGTCGCAAATATCCGAGCTAATATGGAACGCCAAAGAGAGTTGCTGCAGCGGGAGAGAGAGCTTCTGGAACAAGAACGGTATCTTTTGAGACAAAATCGACAGATTGGAGCAGCATCGCTAGGTGTATCATTGGTTGCTGCCTCAAATGGTTCTTCCTTGTCGAGTGGTGGAATTCGGGCGATCAAATATCTCCTAGGTGAGTTCGACGGCACCGAAAATAATTTCCTAAACTGGAAACAACAGTTATCACTCCAAAAGACGGATCACGATCTTGACGATAACGCAACTAAGGTCCTGATTAGCTCGCGTTTAAAAGGCAGAGCTCTAAGTTGGTTTCATTCGAGGGCGGATCATTTGGCATTGAGTATCCCTGACCTTTTGCGCGAGATACAACAAATTTTCAACTTCCGACCTGCGATACTGACGCTCAGAAAAGACTTTTGAAGCTCGAATGTGGCAGGCTAGCGAATCGCGTAGGCTTTGGACCCACACCGTCGGCTTGCGGGTTTGATTCCCGCCTCGTACTCTGGAAGAGCCTCGTTCGCCCATGCGATGAACACCAGCCTAGCCAGGGAGTTGTTCATCTCCGGAAAGTCGTGGGGCCGGTACCTCTAGAGAAAAAGGTTCTCTAAGTACTCAACGCTGTTACTCTTGTTGGTTCGGAACCCACCTTAAACTGTAGATCCCCCTCCGACCACCAAGTAAATGAGTGGGAGGGTGTGTAAAGGAATAGGGAAGAGATAGAAGAAAAATGTAAACCCTTAGGAGACACATTAGAAGCTTCCATTCCAGAAAAGACTTTTGAAGCGCGAATGTGGCAGACTAGCGAATCGTTCGCAAGCTATTTCCATGAGAAAATTATCCTCACGTACCGCGTACCAATCCCCGACAATGAGCTGATCGGCACAAAAAATCTTGAAAGTGAAGTAGTCAACGACAGAAAGTTTATAAAGTGCTATAAATACCGCGAAATGGGACATATCGCGTCTCAATGTACGGCACCTTCCGCGGGTGCGAACGGAACTCACTTCTGTTGCAATTCTATTCTTATTTTCAAAGAATTTCAAATTGCAGCAATCTTATTGATTCGTGCTGAATTCATTACAGGCAGATCCGTAACTAGTATTAGTTGAGCATGGTGCGACTTGGTATTTCTGCCCCTTCCTCCCAAACATTAAGAGACAATATTATGATATTTTCGCCCAGGCTAACTGGGATAGCCTTCTTTTTCTTTGAAAAATTAGAAAACGTTCAGAACTAATAAGACGCAGTGTGACGCTTCGAAAAAAGTTTGGAGAGACGTCAGAAACCTTTGGAAAAGAGAGGCGTTCAGAAAGAAATCGAATACAAAGTTCACATACAATGTGGAAAGGTTTGGAACGGTACCAGTTTCGGACTCTCTTCGTTTGTTCCGCGAGGACAGATGGCTTGTGCTCAGCACTGTCCAATACTGAATTGCAAAATTAGGTTAATAAAACATATAATTTCCGTTTATGTATTTTTATTCGTTTCCGTGTTCGTTTCAGTAACCACGTATCCGTTTTCTTGTCGAATTACGTGGATGATTGAAAATTCAGTATCAGCACGGAAAGATTACAATTTTTGGTCGGATCTATTATTTGACGATCTTGATGTTAAACAAATAACTTTTAATTGCGTTATTTTTAAGGAAGTTGTGTAGCCCGTTTATAAGTTTCACGACGTTATCTTCTTATATCGTTTGCCTAAAGTCAGACATGTTACACAATCGCATTCTTCAATAAGGCTTTTCTACAAGTCATATATTCCACTTGTATAATCTTCTTCTGAGTAATACATCACACCATCACTAATGAATTACTGAATACCTCGAATAATCGAAAGAGATAATTTTCTTTAATATTTAGTGGCTCTATTTGTTATAATTCAGTTTATATAATGTCACTATTAATAAGTGAAATTTTACTAATTTATAGATTTAGAAAACGCTGTGTGATGGGAGAAAAAGAAATATTATGATTATAATGATACATCTGGAACAAAACTCTAAATTATAGATATTATATTTACCAACAGTATTGGTGAAAATAACTAAGGTAAGACAGAGAAGACCAATCACTTTACTCATATTTTCTTCAAGATTTCCGATAAGAGTGTAACTAATGAATAGTCTTTAAATTGTTTCAGTGTATCTTTATATCAGTCGCTGCCTCATCCGTCATTCTAAATTATTTGACTTTCATAACTCTGTTTAGTCCACGATAAAGTCGCAGAGATGCTTCAGATTTATGACATCATACATACAATTCTGGAAGATCAAAACAAGTTATTATTCAAACGAAAGATAAAAGCCGCTGCAAAGTTGTTTGGGCACGTTCATTATATCTGGTGTATCTTTAATTATGACAATTTAGCGAGCACTGTACTACCTTCGTAAGGATTTTTTTATTTATTGTTGATATCAGTATAATTACAATTATAAAGAGAAAATCATCTGACGAAAATCCGGCTTGTAACATTCGTATTGGTACTGAAAGTTATATATTTTTTAAGTTTCTTTTTTTTAGCGAATACGACAAACAGGGTCATCCACTAATTTTTTTATTTCAGCATATTAAAGTATATGCTGTAAAATCACTAGTAATACCAGTATAATGTGTAAAAGAACTTTTTTCGAAATTATATTTGAAAAAGAAAAAATTCACACGTTTCAAATTCCTATTTCTTTTGCGTCCATTCAGCCATCTTGATGTGACGTAACACGCCTTCAAAAGCTTGTAAATAAGCCAGGTGATTCACGTTATTTTATATAAAAGGAAAGAAAACAACGCTATAATTAGTACTTTGTGTCTAGATTTAAAAACACTAATGTCAAAAATCGAGGAAAATTATTTATATCTATAATCAAGGGTGCATAACGAACAAATCGGTACACAATTGTTTGGCATGACATCTGCCTTACATCTTTAACGTCAACAGTATATTGTTGCGTAGATCATTTAGACGATAACCACATATTTTTATTTTGAATAGAAGAATATATATAAATATATATATATATATTTTTTTTTTGATAGCTTGGGGTGTTGAAAGCCTGTTTAGAAATATGGTCAGGAGTAGATAGTGAATCACATGCTAGTCAAGGGGTCGGTTTAATTATGAATGTAAAAGCAAATCAACCTCTCAAAGATCAAGGATGCTTATCGCCCAGATTGCTGTGGGTTGGAATTAAGGTAGGAATCATAAGATTATTCATCATACCGTGATACGCCCCAGTTGACAGAGATCTGAGAGAAGTCAAAGACGCCTTCTGGGACACTTTGAATGATACAATAAGTACTTGTGATCATGGTGAAAGAGACTTTCTGCTAGAAGATGTGAATGGATAGTTTGGTGTCCAACGTCAGGATACAGATACAGAAAGGGTGCTTGGTTAATTTGGAGATCCAACAAGAAAAAATTATAACAAGGAAAACTTAGTTAGCTTATACTCAGAAGAGGGCCTATTTATTATAAATACTTGATTTAGACATAAAATGATCCACATGTACACCTGGCACATTATAAACAGTATAATTAACTTTGTTATTGTGAATGAAAGACTAAGAGAGATAGTTGAAGATGCAAAAATCATGAGCGGTTCCGAATGCAATACTGATCACTACCTTTTAGTCTCCAAAATAAATTTAGGGCGGGGATGGAAAAGAAAGAGAACAAAAAAAATGAAACAAACGCGAATAAAAATTGAAAATTTACAGAAACCGGAAGTGCGGATAGATTTTCAGAAGAGGTTAAACGAACGCATAGATAGGGCAACTTGGGAAGCACTTATGAGCAATAAAAATTTAGAGGGCGCGTGGATTTTGTTACGGGATATCATTTTTAAAAAAAGTGACCGAAGTATGTGGTACGGCGGTTGTAGGAAGAAAATCTGGTGATGCATGGTGGAACGATAAAATTGAGGCAGCCCAAAAAGAAAAGAAAGGAGCGCACAAAAAAACGTCGAACATCGCAGCTCGCAGAAGTATTTATAAAGGTATTTATGAGATCATCTCTTCGCAAAAAAATAATGTATCATAAGTGTAATCACTGTTGGAAAATTATCTCAACTGGCTTTAACGTGGCCATCAGGGCGTAGGAAGCTTAGCTGTAGCTCAAATAAAATTGTTGTGGATGACTCGTATAACGTTTGGTACAATGAAGTGAACTAATTGTTTTACAACTAATTGAATTTAATTCTTTTGGACCCTACAGATAAAACCAATCCACCAACAACCATTTTACAGTTTAATTTTCAATTTCAATATCTTTAATAATTTTCAAAATTTCACAATGATTTTTATGTTACGTATAATTTCCTGATAGTTAATTCTCAACCTTTATTAAGTCAGGGGGATTAAAAAGATAATTTTGAATTTCAAATGAATTCTAAACATATTTTTTCTTGTAGAAGGAGTTGGAGAGGATGTAAAAGGCAATGTCCATCATCTCCGGGATAAAGTTTGGCGATGTGACCCATTTCACACTGTTGACGTGACAAATTATTGTCTTAAATAATAACCACTGCCTCTAGTTCAATGTGAGTACCACTTGAATGTGTCCCCTTGAGAGTAATGTCAGTAATGTACAATTCTTTGAACGTGAGTCGTGTTTCGTCTTTTACACTTTATAAGTGTTTTTTTTCGGACTTAACTGTCCTTTCCCAAAGACCACCAAAAGTTGGGGCGTTGGGAAGTATCATATACCGAGTGATCAGTTCATTCGCTAAAAAATTTGTTGCAGCCTCTTGTAATTGACGATTCTTGAAGAGTTGACCTAATTCCTTCAATTCATTGCGAACCCCCACGAAATTAGTTTTGTTGGCGTCGATATTTGAAAATTTTGTTTGTTCAGAAACGAAGCGATGGAGACAATTAAAGAACGATCTTCTGCTCATGTCGCACACGAATTCAGTATAAACGGCCTTGGTAGCAAAGCATACGAAAATACAAATGTAAGCCTCACTGACTGAGTAACTTCGTGATTGTTCGACGAAAAAAAATGAACTAGCATAATCGACTCTACACGTAAGAAATGGCCTATTCAGAGAGACACTATCAGATGATCGAGCATCTCGTAAAGCCAAGAAGATTCTTTAAGTTTTATTGCCCTAAATTAAAGATAAGACTCCAAAGACTGAGTGGTATGAAGTTAAGATTTTTGCTACAACTTTCCTAGGTCATGTAAAAAGTTGAAGTCGAGGTAAAAAATTCGAGAAATTCTTAAAATATTTCCAAATACTTACTATATTCCCTTCAAAAGGTCAAAAATATCTCTTTAGGGCTTATTCGATGCGTAATTCATTGAGCTTTCTAACAGTTTCTAAAAAATGTGTTGCTTCATTTTTCAACGAGTAGTCACGTTTCAAAGTCAGCAGTGATTTCTGATAGCACCTTCGCTGATCGTACCGAGAATTTCTGACGGTAGTGTAATGGAAAAATCAAAATCTTGTTATAGAAATTTTTCGTTTCAGCCTTCATGAGGAAATTCGATCGAAGACAGCCATCAAGTAGGAAAAGTTACATATGCTTTTTAAATTAATTTGAGGGCCTCTTGAATATGAACTGTGGAATAAAACACGTAAGCTCTAAAAATATTGTCTAATAAATTCTTACGCTTCACATATGCGAAGAGAGGTTATATACATGTTTTTGATGTTTTAATTAGTGTAAATATTTGAAATGAGTGAAGAAAATATATGTGTACTTTTGGACAGTTTTAAACAATAATTTGGTTTCATCAACTCACCTTAAAGAAAACTTTCGGAAAGATGAATAATTACAATAAACACTTCCCAATATAATCTATAATGATTTTACAAATCATTCACAAGAATCAACAATAAAGCCGAAATCAAAGAAAAAGATCTCTCCTTTTTTAATTGAATGTTGATACTTGTATTAGAAAATTCACATAAATTGTTAGTTTTTATGGCAATTCATTGGTTTTATGTGGCTCTGTCACCGCGTGTTCAAAGACTCATCAGCTGTGATCATCTGTTGCATCTGTGATGCTTGTCAGCGTTCAAGGCTTCAGGGATTATCGATAGGGCTTCAAAATTTGCTTTAAAATTTGCTCTCTAAACTATAGACCCAACTGGCAGGGCCTTCCATTCCCAAGGAACAGGTAGTTGACATCTGCTAAGAATTAACATTTTGCAACCGATACAACTCGTAATTTGATTTTCAAATTCAAAATTCTAAACCTGTTGGTCTCAACAACTACATGCATGCAAAATTTTCGATAAAAATAACAAATATTCAACATAACTCGAAAAATGTTAAATATAGTCAAATACCAGTTGCAACTCGTTTTCTTTGCTCTCTGAGGCTTCCGCAATAAAAGATAGTACAATTTTGCAAGAAAGAGGAATAATGAAAAATTGTATGACAAAAATCAAGAGAAAAATAGTAGAGATTGTTTCCGAAAAAAATGTATCAAAAGGAAAATCTGAAATAAACGTAAACAATATTTATTCTTTTGTAACATAAACCAGAATAATTGTTATCGAATCACTTCAGTGAGGATTTTCCGATACGTCTCTGGTTCTGTGTTCACAATTTTCTGCAGTCTCGCATCGCTCGACGACAGCAGGAAATAATCATTTCCGCGTTGTCGCCGACTGCGTTCGAAACTCGATCTTCGTCTCGGGTCAAATTTACCCCTTGCGAAACACGCAAAAAGAAAGTGAATGAACCGCGGTGTCGGCAAATCGAATTTTTTCCCCCAGGAAGCGCAGACTGCGAGGAAACAAGATGTAGCTCCAGTCGAGTTCAGATAATATTTTCAAGAAAACTTCCTTCCACTAAAAAACGTCATTTAAAAAAAAAGTTAATTCAGTTTCTCCAAATATTACTTCAGCGGATGAAAGTAAAAAGTGAATACAAATATTTTTTGAGTAAGAATGAAAAAACAAGAAAATCAATGAATATCAATTTATGAAAATTTGAAAAATTGGAATAAACAAACGACTGGCATTCCAATTCGAAAAATGGTTATCTGATTACTACTTTTGGAATAGAAAAAAATAATATTTTTCCTAACTGTAAATAAAAGTAAATCAAAGTCTAAAATAAACTTCTTCATTGATTAAGAGGAAATTTGGAATAATTAATTTGCTGAAGGAATCAATATTATTCTCAATTTGGAACTTTTTTGCTGTTTCAGTTGAAGACTCCTGAGATGGGGTTCGTTAAATGTAACAGGGGTGGTTGTTTGGGATTCTGGATTGTTATTGTGTAGTTGGGGATATAGTTTGGAGTCTTGTGAAGGTGATTGGTGTAAATATTTTCAATTTGATATTTGTTATTTTAGTTGAAGGCAGTTGAGACTGGGTTCCTTAATGTGACCGAGGTGGTTTTTTAGGACTGTTGATTGTTATTCTGGAATTAGGCCCATAGTTTTTAGAATCTTTGGAAGGTGACTGGTGTAAAAATAGCACAGTGTTGAATTTTGAGCAGTGTTTATTATCATTTTGAAGGTGTGGATATATCTTAGAGTATTGTGAAGGTGACTTATGTAATGATTTCAATTTGAAATTTAGTTGGCTGTTTTAGTTGGGTGCAGCAGAGATGGGGTTCTTCAATCATGACAGGAATGGCTTTTTTGGTATAGTAGATCAGTATTGTACGGTTAGGAAAACAGTTTCGAATTTCGTGAATATGACTGGTGCGATTATCTTTAGCAAGATTTTTTTTTTAATTTTCTAGGGTTTTTATATTCTGTGACCGTTATTTTCACCCAGTCGGCTAGCGTAACCAACCTCTTATGCAACTGACAGGAGTGGCTTTTTTGGGATTAGTTTTTGTTATTGCGGAGTTAGGGATATAGTTTAGAGTCCTGTGAAAGTAGGTTGTGATATTATTTTTAAATTTAATTTTTTTGCCGTTCGGGACATAGCTTGGCGACTTTTAAAGGTGATTGTTGATTGCCGCGATTATTTATAAGTTGACATTTTTAAAGCTTGACTGGTCCGCTGAGTTGAAGTTCGTTAAATGTGACAGGGGTGTTGTTCATTTGGGATTTTTTGGAATTTCTGTGAAGGTGACTAGTGTGACTTTTTAATTAAAATTTTTTCAGGCGGTTGAGTTGAAAACAGCTGAGATGGATTTCGCTAAATGTAACAGGGGTAGTTTTGGGGTCTTTTGATTAATATTGTTAAGTTGGGTATTTAGCTTAGAGTCTTCAGAAGGTGACTGGTATACTTATTTTTTATTTGAATTTTCGTTTGCTGATTCAGTTGAAAGCTCCTGAGATGGGAATCGTTAAATATGACACTGGTCATTTTCTTGGATTTGTATTTAATATTTTGGAGTTTTTGATATAATTATGTAGTTCGGAGTATGGTGAAGGTGACTGATGTAATGATTTCAGTTTCAAATTTGTTGGCTGTTTTAGTGGGATGCAGCTGAGATGCAGTTCGTTAAATGGGACAGGGGTGGGTTTTTGGTATTCGCTGCTGAAATAGGATTTGCTTGATGTGACAGGGTTGGTTTTCTTTGGTTCCTGATTATTATTGTTTGTTTGCGTATTTAGCTTATAGTCTTCGGAACGTGCCTGTTTTGATTATTTTTTATTTGAAATTTGTTGCTGTTTCAGTTGAAGACTGCTGAGATAGGGTTCGTTAAATATTACAGAGATGGTTTTTCTGGAATGTCAGATTATTATTGTGGAGTTGGGGATATAGCTTGGAGCCTTCTAAAGGTGATTGTTGATTGGTGTAATTACTTTCAATTTGAAATTTTTTGGCTGTTTGAGTTAAAGACAGCTGAGATGGGGTTCTTTAAATGTGACAGCGTGGTTTTTTGGGATTGTTAATTATTATTTTGAAGAGTTGGATACAGTTTAGAGAATGGTGAAGTCTGAAAGATGTCGTATTTATTAGGTTCTATCCTAAACTTCTGAATTATAAACTTTCCCAGACGTAAAAAAAATAAATTTTATTCTTCTTGTAGATTAGAATGGTGAAGATAATTGGTAATGATTTTAATTTGAAACTTTGTTGTTGTTTTAGTCGAAGGCCGCTAAGATGGGATTCATTAAATGTGACAGGGGTGACTTCTTGGGTTTGATGATTGTTATTGAGGAGCAAGGAATATAGTTTAGAGCTTAGAGTCATGTAAAGATGACTGGTGGGACTATTCTTACCTTCTTTTTTTCTGCTCTCTCATTTGAAAGAAGCTGCGATGGAGTTTATTAAATGCAACGGAAGTAGGTTTTGGGGTATTTGATTATTATTGTGTGGTTGCGCATATAGTTGAGAGTCTTTGAAAGATGACTGGTGTGGTTATTTTCAATTTGAAATCTTGTAGCAGATTCAGTTGAACGCCGCACAGTGAGTTTTTTTACCATTTTTTTTTCAAAATTCTGCTGACTGCTCTTTTTTTGACCGATTCTAATAATTTTTTTTTAAATACTCATAACGAATTATAATTTCAGGTAGAACTGCTACTTTTTTAGTTTTCTGCAACAAACTAACCTAAAAAAATATGAACTTGCCAAGGTAGCTGAACCACGAAATTTCAAAACTTTGAAACCATGAAATCGATAATATCTTTACACGTAAACCTCAAACCCACAAAATTCAAACGCACAAACCTCAAACCTTGAACCCAAAAGAAATATACCTCAAACCCACAAAGCTAAAAGCCACGAACCTCCAAACACGTGAACCCACAAACCTCAAACGCACAAACCTCAAATCCACAAACATAAATCCCTCAAGCCCATAAACCTACAATCCTCAAACTCACAAATCCATAAACCTACAATCCCAAACCCTCAAACCTCAAACACATAAACTTAAAACCCCAAACCCACAAACCTCAAATACATGAATCTAAAACAAAAACTCCACAAGCCCCAAAAAAAACACAAATCTCCAACCCACAAACCCACAAACTTCAAACCCACAAACCTCAAATGCACAAATCTCAAACCTTGAACACACAAAAAATACACCTCAAACCCACAAACCTGAACCCCACAAACGTCGAAACAAATTTGTGGTTTTAGGTTTATACGTTTGAAATTTGTGGATTTGGGGTTTTATGTTTATGGATTTGTGCGTTTGAGGTTTGTAGGTTTATGGGCTTAGGGGTTTAAAGTTCCCGGAGTTGAGGTTTTTGCTTTTGAGGTTTTTAGGTTTGAGGTTTGTGGGTTTATGGGTTTGTGGGTTTGAGGTTTGTGGGTTTGAGGTTCGTGGGTTTGAGGTTTATGGGTTTGAGGTTTGAGTTTTGTGCGTTTGAGGTTTGTGGGTTTGTGGTTTTAGGTTGATGTGTTTGAAGCTTATGGGTTTGGGATTTTAGGTTTATGGATTTGTGAGTTTGAGGTTTGTAGGTTTACGGGCTTGGGGGATTTATGCTTGTGGATTTGAGGTTTGTGCGTTTGAGGTTTGTGGGTTTTAGGTTCATGGATTTGCGAGTTTGAGGATGGTAGGTTTATGGGCTTGAGGGATTTATGTTTGTGGATTTTAGGTTTGTGGGTTTGGAGGTTTGAGGTTTGTGGGTTTGGGTTTTGTGGGTTTGAGGTATATTTTTTGTGGGTTCAAGGTTTGAGGTTTGTGAGTTTGACTTTTGTGGGTTTGAAGTGTGTGGGTTGGAGGTTTGTGTGTTTGCTGTTTGTGGCCTTGTGGAGTTTTGGTTTTAGGTTCATGTGTTTGAGGTTTGTGGGTTTGATGTTTTAGATTTATGTGTTTGAGGTTTGTGGATTTGGGATTTTAGGTTTATGGATTTGTGAGTGTGAGGATTGTAGGTTTATGGCCTTGAGGGATTTATGTTTGTGGATTTGAGGTTTGTGCGTTTGAGGTTTGTGGGTTTACGGGTTTGAAGGTTTCTGGGGTTTCGGTTTCTGGGTTTGAGGTTTGTGGGTTTGAGTTATATTTTTTGTGGGTTTAAGGTTTGAGGTTTGTGCGTTTGAGGTTTGTAGGTTTACGGGTTTGGGGGTTTGAGGTTCGTGGGTTTGAAGTTTGTGAGTTTGAGATTTGTGTGTAAAGATATTATCGATTTCATGGTTTTAAAAGTTTGGAAATTTCCACGTTCAGCTACCTTGGCAAGTTCATATTTTTTTAGGTTAGTTCGTTGCGGAAAACTAAACAGTAGCAGTCCTGCATGAAATTGTAATTCGTTACGAGTATTTAAAAAAAAAATTATCAGAATCAGTCAAAAACTGAGCAGTCAGCAGAATTTTGAAAAAAAAAAAATTGTAAAAAAACTCACTGTGCGCCGCTCAGATGGAGTTCGTTGAATGTCGCAGATGCGGATTCTTTAGAATTAGTATTTATTATTTCGGAATCACGGATAAAGATGAGATTATTTTCAATGTGTGACTATTTTCAATTTTCAGTTTTTTGGGCTGTTTCGAGTGAAAGCGGCTAGGATGGGGTTCGTTTAGTGTGAGAAGGGTAGTTTTTTGGGATTGTTAATTGTTGTTGTGGAGTTGCCGATATAACTAAGAGCCTTCTAAAGCTGATTGTGGTAATTATTTTGAATTTTAGTCTTTTTGGTTGTTTTAGTTGAAGGCAGCTGATATGGGGTTTGTCAAATATGACGACGGTCTTTTCTTTAGGTTTGTTGGTTATTATTGTGTGGTTTCTTATTTAGCCTAGAGTCTTCAGGAGGTGACTGGTGTGATTATTTTTCATTAGAAATTTTTGTGCTGTTTTAATTGAATCGTGAGTGTGGTGGGCCCACACTGGTGGTATTCATCGACCTAGAAACACTAGCCGAATCGGGTAGTGAGGCAAGGAACTTTCGAGTTCAAACTGCTAATCATTTTTTTTTCTTTTAATTGAAGGCGACTGCGATGAAGTTCTTCAAATGTGACTGAGGTATTTTTTTTGGGGGGGGGGGGAGTCGGATTATCATTTTGAAGTTCGGGTTATAGTTTAAAGTCTGGTGAATGTAACTTGTGTGATTATTTGCAACTTTAATTTTTTGTTGCTGTTTTAGTTAAAGGCAGTTGAAATATGATACCTTGAATCCACGAGAACAACCAAAGTATCATGACAAAAAGTAGTTGATTTTTCCTGTAAAAGAGATTCTTATTAGTTTTCTCCTAATCAATGAAAAAATATGATTTGAGACTTTTTTATTCCCATAAAATATTTCTAAAGTAATATTTTATTTCTACACAACTGATATTGCGTACGACATCTCATTTTTTCAATTTTATCTTTTCAGGGAAATATAAAATTATTCCCACTAGTCTCTTGGGAACAATAATCCAGTGTCTAAAGCACTGAAGAGTCTCAACGTTCGCGACGTTCATTAACTGCCAGCAACAGGTGAGGCCACATTTTACCAGTGTCACTTTATTCTTCCACACCCTGATAACTTTTTCCTCATCCAGTGGAAGAAAATTAAATCCGCCACTAATTATAAACGATTTCAAAAGAGCATATAAAATTAGTCAAAGTAGGCGACATGCGCCTACAAAATCGAATTTCAAGAGTGATGAGATTTTATCAAGAATTTTTGTAACGAGAAAGCAGGAATAAAATAGAGGAACAGTCACTTGGCAATGAATCCACAAATCTTGGCATGACTTCAAGCTAGTCGACGAGCTTGTCTTACTCTCGGATGTTTTTTAAAGTCTCGAGCCACTTTAAAATTGTTCACGTCACCAAATGAGCCTGGCGTTTCACATTGAACTTCAAAGTGACAAATAATTGCACTTGCAGAATGAACGGGATGGAAGTCTTGAAATCCATATTTTTTTGATTAAATTTTTTTTTATTATCTTGAATTGCATAGGCAAGTGCCTTATAAGGCAAAAAAAATTTAAAATGTTATTTATCATATTCATAATTTTTCAACAAAAAAAATAAGTTTCAACTAAATACTTCCGTTTTTAAACAAAACGATGAAATCCTAACGAAAAATGTATTATTTGATATTTCAATCCAAAACAGTTTTCATTTTAAATCAATTACATATAAATTGAAGAAAAATTAGTCCATTTTCAACCAGTTGAAGCCATAAAAGAGAATTCTCAACGATAAACGTATTAGTTCATATTTCAGTATAAAAAGATTTTAATTTAAAAACAAAAATAGTGGAATTCATTCAAAAAAGATAAATTTGTATCAAAATATTTGATTTTTCAACCAAACTGTCAAATTTTCAACCAGAAAGGCGCGTTCTCAACAAAATAGTGAGAGAAAAAAAGTTGGAAAAAATTGAAAAATATTTTTTAAGTTTCCGGAAAGCTTTCAAAGATTTAAAATATGTTTAGCCTCTTAAAAACTTCTGAAATTTACAAATAGCATTCAAGTTAACTATAATTATTGGTGAAATTTTATTTTAAAATTGTCTTGAAATTTTCCGGATTCTTTTTTGACAATTCAAGTGTAAATTAATTACTTAAATTTAGTAAAAAAAAATAAGCATCACTTTGAATATTGCCGGGAATCACAAGAATTTCTTTATTATCTTCATTCTTCCGAAAATCTTTGAAAATCTACATTTTGTTTCAAGTTTTCGGAAATTTATTCTAAATTACTTAAAATTTTGTTTAACGACTTGAGAATTTTGTTTAGAATTATTCAAATTTTTCCTACGACTTTGAAATAATTCTGCAAAATTAAAGAAAAAATACCTTAAAATCTTCCAGATTATTTTTTAGTAATTTTGAAAGTTTATGAAATCATTCGAAATGTTTCAAAACAATTTTAATTATTTTACTTATATAAATTTTCCAAAATAAAAGTCAATTTAAATTTTCCCTGGAATTTCCAGTAAATAATTGTTGTATCTTGAAACCTTTCAAAATAATTGAAAAGCTGAAAAATGTTATCACAAAATCTTCAAAAATCTGTATTCTGTTTGAAATTTGTTGGAATTTTTCAAAATTTGTAATCATTTCTGAATAGTTTCAATACTTCTCAAACTTTGAAATATCTTTCGAAAAAATTCAAAACTTCCCTAAATTTTTTAAAAATATTGCAGGAATTGTGCCTAAATTTTCCAGATTCTTTTTCGACATATTTTAAAGTGTTCCAATCAAAATTTGCATGCGAGATTTATTTCCCAATATAAAAACAACAGTTACAACCAAAATTCTTTCTTTTATCAATAATGTATAGAAACATTCAAAAAAAAATTTATCATAAAATATAATTACAATAATTATAATTATTAATTATAAATTTTCAGAATAGAAATTCCTTATTCAGAAATTAAAATTTACAAAATTCTGAAACATTTTGAATGCAAAATAAAAATGTTTAATTACTATTCATTTTTCATGCTTATCTGTTTATCTGTTTTTATAGTTCTTTTAATATAATTTTTCTAAGATTCTTAAAAAAATTCAATACGATTTTTGTAAATTTCAGATATGTTAAATCGAAATTTCAACAAAAAAGTTGAATTTTTTCACCCGAAAATAGACATTTTTCACAAAAAAAGTTACTTTTCAACCAAATAGTTGGATTTTCAACCAAATCCATCAATTTTCTCTTAAGAAGATGAATTTCATACCAAAAAAGCAAATTTTAAACTAAAATGATCAATCTTCAACGAAGTAAAGAACTTTTTTTCAAAGTAATTCCGTTTTTGACCAAGCAATAGCAGTTGCAACCAATAACGACGAAGATTTTCAATAAAAAATATAATAGTTGATGATTACAGTGAAAATATTTTTAATTTAAAATCAAAGAGATATCAATTGAACCGAAAATATGGATTTTCAACAAAATAGTTGAATCCTCATCCAAAACATATTTTAATTTTAAGCTAAACATTTGCAATTTTAATAAAAATAAGATGAAATTTCTACCAAAAGAAAGGAATGTTTGAAACAAAAAGATGAATTTCCAACAAAACTGTTCAATTTGTAACAAAAAAATTCTTCAGTCCAGAATAAACAAAAATTTTAGGCAAATTATAATTTGAAGGAAAAAATAATTTGTAATACAAAATAAAAATTACGAATAACTATATTCATATTTTTATTCGCTCTGTTTATTTGCTTTTAGCTTATATAAATATAATTTTTCTATGATTCTTGCGAAAATTCAAACAGATTTCTCAAGGTTTCAGATATGTCTTGAAAAAAATTTTAGAATATTTTATAAATGTTCAGAGATATTTCCAAGTTTTAAAATATTTTTTAGCTCTTTATAATTTCAAAAATTCCTAGATATCTTTTGATCTGACTCGAATTATTCCTAAAATTATTTATAAATCTTCCGGTTTCATTTACGACCATTTTTGATATCTTTGATCATGTTTTGCAATCTTTTCAAATTTTCCCTTGAAATAAATATTGTGAAATAAAAAAACATTATAAATTTCCTCAGAAATCCTACGAAATTCTTTTATTTTCTTCCAGCCTTGTAAAATTCTTAAAAAACGTTGGAATTTTTTGTTCAAAATCTTCAAAAATCTACATTTCGTTTTGAAGGAAATTATTTTTCTATTCTAGTTAAACTTCTAAATATCGCTCAAACTTATTTGAAATTTTCCTCAAATTTTTTAATCTAGTGGAATAAAAAAATCGGTTTTGAAATCTTCTGTATTCTTTTCGTAAATTTTATGAAATCATTCAAAATCTCTTAAAATGCCACAGTTGGTGAGGATCACTTTGCCTGCTCAACAAAGGACGTCATTCACTGTGCGATAGGTATGCCTGGCACCTGAGAGGTATAATCTCAGAACGTTGATAACAACAAAACCCACCAAGATCCAAAAACACTCGGCGAAGGATGGCCGAATGCGGAGTACTGCCTTAAGAATAAGCGCGGGTATGGTACAATAGGTTTTATAGCTTGAGCGCCAGGGGTAGGACCTCACGGGCGCCCCGCCTACATTACAACTAACTACTGGGATTTTTCGGACCTCGGATTCGGAATCAGTAACTCAAAAACATATAGTAAACATGGTCTGACCTTCAGACCGGAAAAAAGATTTTGCATCAGGTTTTTTGAGGTTGTACCAGAACCCGGACGCACTGAGGTTTTTTGGACTTCGGATTCGGATTCAGCGAACCCAAAAACATAAAGTGATACTTCACAACACTTTTCTGTAAAAATAATAAATAAGATAATATATTTTCTTTGAACCGTCTAATTTACGAACTGTTATATTCTGAATGGTTAAGATGTAATTTAAGGAGGTGAAAAACAACCGACCTTGATTTCCAATAAAAGACGAAGTATGATGATTTAAAATTTAGTAAGAATGTTCCGAATTTTTCAAACAAAGTCTGCATTATTTCTTTGCAGATACACGTTATATATTTTTAATTAAGAATATAGTGGTTTACAGACTACTGCAAAGTATCCTGAAAATTTGAAAAGAAAATACAACCATCTTTGATCTTCCATTCGAAAAATATTATTCATTCAATTAAGCTTATGGGCATACTGATTCCAACATTTTGTGCAAACTGCGCGCGGTAAAAAATACTGACCATACTGAAAAATGCGTTTCTATATGTATTTAGAATGTAGGAAAAAAGTTTGAAATGTTCGCCTTCAAATTCGTTTTTCAATTTGTTTTTAAGAAAATAACAATTTCCGTGGAAACGTCCATATATGGCTGATTTCCAAAAAGTTCACCACTTTAAGTCCCAGTCATTTTTCACTCTTTCTGTGTATAATCATTTTTGTCTAACATTAGCTCAGAAAATTAATAGTAGATAAAATGTCTTGTCCAAACACCTGTCGTCACCAAGATAACTTGGAAGTGGGAATGGGATAACGACAAGTGTAACATCTAAAACTATTTAAGGAATATTCAGTAGTTAGACTTTTATCGCATTTAATCACAAGTATCTTTCCATTATTTCAAGAAGATGAGGACAGTGATTGGTATTCTGTGTTTCACCTTGGTCATTTGCACTTATCCTGTTGGTAATTATAATTTTATCTATGATTCCAAAATTTCAAAATGAATGAAATGATTGATTTTCCACATATAATTTCTTTTTATAGACTTAGCTTGGCCACATAGAGAAAGCGCAATTCATATCGAACCTCTCAAATTTTATGTCAAGCATTACGAAGGTTTCGCACATGAATTACAGAATTTAGAATTAGGTTATCATTTCATAGCAATAAAGGATGGATACATTATTGGAAAAGTAATGGCAGCAAGACTTCTGGTTCCATTACTTGCTCCTAGAGTGGATCGTCATAATGACCCTGGAAGAGTGAAATTATTCATAAATGGTCAAATTGCCAAGGAGACTGTACCAATATTCAGAAAGGATCCTATCAATCGTCTTTTCTTCAACGCAATTGAGCTACAATATATCAGTCGTGGCGAGCGAATAGAGTAATTTACTGACACATATAATACTTTCTCTGTAGATGTATAAAATAAAACCCCGAGATATTTGAATTTTGTTGGAAATAGATTGATAGTCAGCTTCTTAAACTTCGTCATATATTCTTTTGTTCTTGATCAAAAGATAAGGTGTTATCATATTTTATAACCATTACTAATATTTCCACAGCGTAGCAAACGATTTCACATGATTTCAACATTTTTACAACTCAAGTAATATCATTATTGACCCTCAGTTCGCCAAAAAATCTGTTTTTATTGTAATGTGGCTCAAAAAAGGTATCTTTCAAAATATCAAAATAAAAATTTGTTCATGATCTATCAAATTGTTAAAAATGCTCTAAAACCGACATGAATCCGAGCTTACAGGTACCATAATCCTATGATACTAGTTTCTCTTCTTTGATACTATTGGAATTTTTCTCCTATGTCTGGTGTCTGAAATACAGCATTTGTCTTCTTATTCAAAAATCATCTAGAATTTGTGTATAATATGTTTTGCCTTTATAATTTCAATTATTCTCATCTCATAACAATGGAAGGGTCATTCGTGGTAGGTATACGAAAGTATCCGTGTACTCGTAGCGGGGAGTCTGCCGAGCTACAGAGCCCGGAGAGGCTAAGGCATTGGCCTTGGAACCACTCCGTCGGTTCGTGGGTTCGATTCCCACCTCGCACTTTGGAAGGGCCTGAACGACCCATGCAGTGAATACTAGCATAGCAAGGAAATTTTTTATCTCCGGTTAGTCGTGGGACCAGCACCTCTAGAGGAAGAAGGTATCTGAGATCTCGAAGCTATGGCTTTTACTAGTTTGAAATCCACCGTTCCAACAGTGTCTCACCGGGGTTACATTGGAAATTTCCATTTCATTCCACTCTGTATACACTCTTCATTTATATATTCTCGTCCATCTCTTTTCCTTCATCCTTTTTCCAGATATTTTGGCAAACCTTCTCTTTTTATTCTTGTTAGGTTGAAGTTTGCAAGAAGATTTGAGGCGGAGTTCACTTTTAGAATTATCTTTATGAGCGTGTTGTCGGTTCGAAAGGTACAAGCGTACTGAGGCGTCCTGACTCTCCTCACGGAAGAGAGCGAACATTCCGGAAGTGTGAGCAAGAGTGAGGATGAATGAGAAGGAGAGGAGGACGACGGAGTAACCGGTGGGGCGTTAACGAAGTTTCACCAGCTTGGTGATGGGTCGGATGTAAGAGCTATCTGCCGTATGTACCGTGGCAGTGATTCTCCCAGATGGCCAGGTTCTGCTAGGCTTGACAAGAGAAGGGTCGATGAAGACGACCATATCATTGACCGCGAGGTTTGACCAGGGCCGGATACACTTGACCCTTCGTTGGAGGTTGTTCAAGTACCCACGGCTCTAGCGCGCCCAGACGTCTTCGTATAATGTCTGCTCGGACATGTGGGGTCGCGGCATAGAAGTGAGTGGCCTACTGGTAAAAAAGTGAGCGGGCGTCAGGGCCTCGATGTCGTTCAGATCCCCGGTGAGCGGCGTGAGGGGTCTGCTGTTTAAAAACATCTTGATGTTAACCAGCAGCGTGAAGAACGCCTCAAACGTGATCCTGGGGCGCCCAGCGACTCGTCGCAGATGAGATTTCGCAAACTTGATGCCCTCTTCCAAAAGGCCGCCAAAGTGGGGAGCCAAGGAAGCAATGAAACTCCATGTGATGCCTCGCTGGGCGAGGCTTCCTTTGACAAGGTCCCAATTCATCTCTGCGGCATGCAGCAGGTGACGAACCTCGGTGCTTACCCCGTGGAACGTTGTGCCGTTGTCGCTCTACATCTCTTTGGGTTTTCCGCGTCGGCCGGTGAAGCGGTCAAATGCTCCGAGAAAGCTCTGCGTCGTGAGTTCTCCCATGAGCTCCAGGTGTACGGCTGTGGTGACCAGGCAGATAAAAAGGGCGACATAGCTCTTGGTCGTTTTTACTCCACGTACTTTTGTTGCGAGGATGTCGAATGAGCCCTGTGCTCTTCTCCCGACTATCCAGGCATGTCGGACTGCATGAAGGTACGTCGCGTGAAAGCCGGTGTGTAGGCTCCGGAGGTGAGCCCAGTCGATGATGAGCCAAACATAATTTCTGCGTTTTTCCAAAATATGATCGGGTGCTTCTCATCGGGGCGCACGCAGGGGGCGGTTGTCAAGTTGCACAGCCTGCCGCCGACTCGCAAGAGGCTGGTGTCGTCGACAAAGGGCGCTAGGCCTCTCAGCGCGCTGTCACGGCGGATTGGGTCACCCCTCTGAAGTTGCGTGAGTATTTTTTGTACAGGTCTTCGGCTCTTACGCCGGCACAGCTTGAGGGCGTTTTTGGATTTATCCATCGGCGAAGCCTTCGTCTGCCACGCAGCATGCCTCTAAGGAGTCCGTTCTGGCTCGAAAATTTGGCCGGGTCCGTCCCACGATAGGCTGGATTGGGAGAAGCCTGGGATGTCAGTGCCTATGGTGTCGGTATAAGCCAAGTTCTCTCTGGTTGAAGTGTAGTGCTATTTAGCGTCGGGTGCTAGTTCATGAATGTGTACGATGTGTTCGCCTACCAAATTGTTGCCCGAGCTGTGAAATGGACAAGCTTGGTTGCCAGGAGGGCAGCTCTCAGCTCCAATCGTGAGATCGTCATTCTTGTAGTGGCCCTCTTTGCCAGGAGGAGGCTTATAATGGGCGACAACTTAGTTTTTGCCCAAAGGAGGCAGGGCGTAGCGTTTCCTCTGTCGCGGTCGCTGGTTCCACAGTACAGTGCTGCAGCTGTTGCTCGACAACTCGCATTTGCGAAGGCATGCAGCTCGATCTGTCGTGATTGGTGCTGTCCAATCCAGCGTCGGATGATGATCTTGTCCACTTCTTCCAGGTCTTGAATCAGCATCTTGGCAACCAACGTAACCGGAGCGAGCCACCCGGCTGGGTCGAAGATTCGAGTCAGCTCGGCGAGGTTGAAGCCGTCACCTGCGCCGCGGAGGAAGTCGTCGACGTAAAGAAAAAAAGCCTCGGGAAGATTTTTGCCCTCGTCTTGGCAGAGCTGCTTCAGGGTGCGCAATGCTAGGTACGTTGCACTAGTCTCTCCATAAGTAACCGCGAGGAGGCGAGTTCTCCAGCAGGTGACCACGAATGCAAGGTCATTTTGGAGCCTGAAGCTGGCACACATGACGTCGTTGAGGCTGCATCCACTGGTTGTTGGGTGGGAGGCGTTGAACACCAGGGGGAGTTTGTCCCCTTCGACGCTCTGCTGCCAAATCCCGTGGTGGGAGATGTAGCCGACTGACTGTAGGCTCGCGGGTGTTTCCTTCGGTGAACAAACGTTTACACTCAGCATCCGCCGTGGACATTTGCGGGCCTCGACGTACCTCCTCAGTGACCTGAAGCGTTGCACGAGCTCGACGAGTCTCTCGTGGCACGGCATCGGGGTGCACAGCCATGAGAATTGTCGTCGACCCGATCGCGGGTACGGTGCCTGTGAGGGTCCAGCCAAAGAACGTTTGTTGGGCGATCAGTTGCTTTCAGTGCAGGGCGTCGGAGAGGAGAAGCCACCCATAGAGGGAGTGATGATTCCGACTTGTTGAAGTTCATAGACCTCAAAACGAAGCGAACGGTTCAAAGGCGTGTCCCAGAGGTGGAGGCGGGCGCGCAGACGGGCCAAAACGATGGGCGAGGCGAACAACCTGACTACGCCGATGTTGACTCGCACGAGCCATCGCCTAGTCGTTTGGCGATGTTCATGTTGACGAGAGTGGCCTCCGAGCATAGGTCCAGTATGGCCCGAACCTTCTCTCTTTGGCGTCGTTTCGTTCCAGAGGGTAACCAAGGCCGAGGGCAGGAGACACAAATTGGTTAACCTGACTACAAAATACAAAGGAATTACTGCTGTGCAAACGAACGTGCTGACACGTACTATACACTATTTCCTTGCCAAGACTTTACTATACACTTTTTCTATCCCTGTTCCAAAATGAAAATTATAATTCTTTACAGAAAATTCACTGATCCAAGTCGCAATTACTTTTATTTCAAAAAATATTCAATTCCAAGTGAGAATTCCATTCATTAAACATTTTGTATTATGATTCAGAAAAATAGTACCTACTTATACAAATGCTGGTTCGGTATGAGACATATTTATGAACTGATGAATTCTGACATCTTGTGACTTTCTAGATTCTAGAGAAATATGTTTGCTATAGTATACATGCACAGATTGTTTACCGATAATACGGACTATTTTAGCTGAATTTTGATATCTAGAAATTATCTAGCTAATTTATCTAGATTAATTCTAGGTGGAAAAAGTTGTCTAAAATAGCCAGGTATTGAGGAAACACAGCTAAAAATTTAGGTAACACAGCTATGTCTTCTAAGGAGACGAAATCCAGCTAAACGTTTAGCTGGGACAGTTAAACTATTTTTTAGCGTACTACTCTTTTTTTGACTAGAAGGGTGAAGAAATTTCAGATTAGACACACAAAAAAGGTCCGCACTCCTCGGCAGTGTGGGGTTTTATGATGATGATGTCTTGTTCATCCATCCTTTGCCCACTAAAAAAACTCGAACGATTCTTCTTGGCAGAATTCCCTCCGGAAGCGTTTCCGCAGTACTTCAGGAGATGTAGCGTTCTTCACTGTAAAATTGTTTTCAAGTTTTCTTGGGTTGTACCGGATGTTCTACAAGATCATAGTCACCTCTATGTCTCAACTAAGGCGAATGCATCGTCCTCAGCAGCGCGAGAACATAGCGCATCGGGCTCATCGGACTTCGATATCTTGGTCGGGCCTGGACCTTTTATTGTTACTTGCTGCTTTCGGTCTGCCTAACGATTTTTTTTTAGACTGGAAGTCACAAATTGCTCTTGTTGCTTCTCTGGAATCTTTTCTAAAATTTTCTTCATATTATTCTAAGCCTTTACCAGATTAAAATAAGGCCTTTAAATCTTCTTTTTAACCCTATATAACAGTTACAGTCATTTCCTTTGACCCTGGTTTGTATTCGTGAGATTATTTCCTTATACTTTGACATGGTTGGTATTACACTTATTTTTTCTTATACGACAAGAGGAAGATAGGATGTATTGCAAATGCTCAATGGAAACTTGAGGCTACAAATTTCGAAACCTTTGTTTGCAAATATTCTTAACGCTTCTTACATTTTTCGGTCATACGGCAGAAATCTCATTTTGTCTTTCCGAAGAAGATTTTCTCACTGCATGTACATTAGCGGGACTTCATCCGCGATCTCCATGGGAACCCGATGCGTCTTTTATCTATAGGTAATACTGAAACGGAAACACAATCATGTAATAATTTAATAATATGTGTAATATAATGAAATACTTTTTCGTAAAACAGGAACTATGATTTAATAAAGCATTGTAATATTTAAGTTATCAATTAATTTAGTACTTGTTACTTCTTCTTACAGAATTATATTGGCCACATAAAGGTGCAGTTATTCATCCTCCTCCCCTTCGATTTTATATTGATTGCTTCGAAACTTAATGGATCAAACTTGGATTTTAGGTACAGGCCATGATCGAGTGGGAATAGTAGGTAATTTTATGATTAGAGTAATTCGATTCACCTTGTGATATGAAGAACAATTATGTAAGAGTTAAAGTGCACATAGATGATTACATTGTCAACTTTACTGAAATTATATTGAGTAATGATCGAGCATTAGTTAATTTGTTGATTTATATTAAGATATATCTAAAAATGAAGCCTCGACAGATAAGAAAGAGCATGAACTTTTTTCCCGAAAATTCGAGATGACTAGCCAAGCTTATGAAAAATATTGGTCTAGTTCTCCCGAATTTCGTGGCAAGATACTTCGTAATCTTAAACTTTTCTTATAAAGGATTGTTTTCTGTCGAATTATCTAAATGAATAAAAGAATTACAGTCAAAAGTCGTTTTTTATAGTAGGGTATAGGAATTTCTATTAGTTTTTTCAAATTCACAAAATCCTTCTCATTTTTGGATATCGTTCTTCTTATTTTGCTCATCCTGAAACAAAATAAAACTCTGATGCAATTCTGTTGAAGAGGAAATAATTTATTTACTGCTTTTGTTTTATGATTCTTTCACTTCGAAGTATGATAATACGTACAAAGTTAATTTTTTAAGGGCCTAAGTAAGAATAATTCATCTTGACTAACAATAAGTCTTCATCCAAGAAATAGCCAAGAAATAGCAAAGACGTGTTTGTAAGTCTCGCCTCTGGCCGCCCAGCGAGACTTTATTTTTCGTCTTCAAGAAGAACTTGATTATTTTGTTTAGCTGCAAGAATTATGTTCTTCAAATAACGAATCTAAAAATGTTGTTCATTTCTTCCTATCTCAAGCAGTTCGCTAGATACTCGCAGAAAATGACAGTTTCAATCTTTTTACGGAAAATATTATATGCCTTTACTCACTTAAACTGAACCAGTGAAATTGTCATTTGTTGAATCAGTATTTAGAATTATCACTGATGAACCAGTGATTATCCCACTTTGACTGGGCGAACCAGTAAGTGACTCAACTGAAAAAAGCCAGTAATATAGCGCTCCACGCGGGCAAGACATGAACCTCCAGTCGGCTGGTACGCGCGCGTCACGACGCAGATCAGGCCTTGGCATTTCTCGAGTGTAAACAAACCTTATTGTGTATTAGTGTTTGTGTTATAAATATATATTTATAACAGGCCAAATATATTTGGAGCCTGGCGGCAATAAGCAGGGGACATAATATCTTTCGCTTGAATATGGGGAGGCGTCTGTCCACTTGGGTTCAACTCTGATCAAGACGACGCGTTGACATGACGACAAGCCTTCCCACAATTAGGCACAACATATTGTATCCCATTATATTGCAGTCCACACTGAATTAATTGTTGTGAAAGTACAGTGAAGTTTTTAAAAGATAATTGTGCAAGTGTTACTATAATAGTGATGAATGATAGCTGTCATACCTAACCAGCTGACAGACGACAATACCTCATGATCAAAAAGTACCCGGAATTTCTCATTCAAACAAACCGCGCTTGAGATTTTGTGAAAACCTTTTTTTTCTAGTTTGGTATATCTGCTATCTGGTGCTCAAACATCTGTTTGAGCGCCATTTGTCGAGAGTTTGTGCGTGATAGCTTTGTAAACAAGTCATTGTTTGTTGTGTTCTGCGAATTTCGCAATGTCGAATTTTTCTTAGCGAAGAGTTTGCCTGAAATTTTGTGTTTCTAACAAAATATCATGTGCAGAAGCGTTGAAAATGTTAACGGTAGCCTACGGGGACTCGAAAATGTCGAAAACACAAGCGTACGAGCGATATAAAGAGTTTAAAGTGACCCGACCTGCGGTTGATGATTTGCCTCATTCCGATCGTCCATCTACCTCTGTGACCGACGAAAACATCGAAAAAGTTAAGAAAATTGTCCTCAAAGATCGTCGTGTGAGCATCAGGGAGATATTATCAAATCTTGGCGTCTTGCTCGGATCGGTGCAGAGCCTTATACACGATGTCTTGGGCATCAGACAAGTTGAAGTGCGGCTTGTGCCATTATTGTGAGCTCGCCAGCTCACACATCTCATCTTGTACGCGATTATTTGACCAAAAACAACGTCCATACCGTCCCGCAAGCTCCGTATTCACCTGACATGGCTCCTTGTTACTTTTTTCTATTCCCACGACACAAGTTAACACTTCGCGGAAGGCGTTTTGAGACGATTGAGTCGATAAATGAGAATTCGCAGACGGAGCTGTAGGCGATTCCAAAATCGGCATGTGAAAAGTGTTTTGCAGATTGAAGGAAGCGTTGAAATATGTGTATTGCTTCCATTCGAGATTACTTCGAAGGAAATAAAATGAATACCGATGAATAATTCAACCGCTTTCGTTTTATTGAAGAATTCCGGGTACTTTTTGATCATAATGTAAGTTCGTCCAGATGACCACAGGTAGTAAGAAACCAGTGAACCTTACTGATTAAGCCAGTGCCGGAATTTCACTGAGTGAACCAGTGAATTATCAGTAATTCTTGGTTGCTGAGACTGACAGGTTCCGATTTTTAAATGAGCAAATAATTGATTATAGAATTACAAGGTTTATTGGTTGTAAAATTGCAATCCCTAGCAGATTCCAACCGTTTGGTCCCAATTTAGCTACCTGGTTCCTGGAAATGGCAGGCCCTGCCTACAATTCTGCCTGCCATTCTAGTTTTCTAGATGAAAATATGTGTCCTGTTCTTTTATCAAAAATAAAATTTTATCGTGAATTAAAAAAATTCCTCATATCCATTGCATAATTAGCCATTTCGGTTCCTCTTGATTGTTCATACTCACATAACAATGTTATAAATCTTAAATTTTTTTTGTGATTCAATTGTGGAAGAAAGAACATGTGAAGTACGAATAATTTATAAAAAAAATGAGATAGCGAATAGTATACTATATATACACTGGCAGATTT
The DNA here is from genome assembly GCA_932178445.1 of Andricus quercusramuli. Lineage (NCBI taxonomy): Eukaryota > Metazoa > Arthropoda > Insecta > Hymenoptera > Cynipidae > Andricus > Andricus quercusramuli. Next base: position 221,738 of record CAKNXH010000976.1, read on the forward strand.
TGAGGAATATTCATTTGTTACATACACTCTGCACAATTCTTAATAAATCGTTTACTATATGTTAAGCAAAATGGAAACCACGATTGGTATTCTGTGTGGCTTCTTAGCGATTTTTCCTAACTCCATTGGTAAATATAAGAAATATCTATAAACTGTTGTGCTATCTTGCAAATGGGAAAAAGGGTTTGATTCATTTTTAGACACAGTGATATAATGGAGAGACCGGGATGTGACTTTGAGTGTCCAGAGTCTCACGCAATATAACCTAAAGTGCAATAGATAATATTTTGTGAACTTATCGAATGTCAATTAAACACAACGCCAGTAGTAGTCAAGCCAGTAGTAAAAGGTAATTATGGCCAATGGTGATGATACTTTCTTCATAGTACTTCTCTTCGGAAGCCATAACCTCCTTCTAGCGATCCTCGCACTTTCAGAACCACTGCCTAACGTCACTTTTCGAAATATGTAACAGCTGCTTCGTCGCAATCTCTTTTGTTTCCTTCAGGCTTTGAGATCGTTTTTATTTCACAGGGTAATTCGATTTAAGAAATAGCCAGATACCATAGGGAGCCATGCCAGAACTGTGCGGCGGCTGCACAAGTTGTGTAGGGCCGCGTTTCTCCGGAAATTTCTGAATGAGCTGTGATGAATAGGCAAGTGTGTTGCCGTGGTGAAGCACCAAGTAGCCACTTTTTCACAAATCAGGCGGATTTCTTTTTACTGCGTGACGTAATTGCTTAACAACTTTTAGGCAATACTCTTTGCTTACCGTCTGACCTTTTGGAGCATCTTTATCGTGTATAACACCTTCCTGGTCAACGAAAACATTGAGCATAGCCTTGACGTTGCTCCGACTCTGGCGCGCGTTCCTCGTTCTCGGGGATACAGGTGACTCCTACTTCGAAAATTGAGCCCTTGTCTCAGGCATAAAGGATGAGTTATGAGACCCTTGAATCATCCTCATTGATTAGCTTTTTGAAAATTTCTGGGGTGTTTCTGATTGATTTCAAATTTTCCTGAGCGAGTTTCACTCGATAATTCTTTTGGTCTTCCGGCAGCAGCCGCGAAATAAATATTTAAGTTAGCGCAAAATTTCTTGAGCAATACTTTTTTGGAATCTCGAGGTCTTTCTTTATTTACCTCACTGTTGAAAGGTGATTTCCATTAATTAGAACTTATACTCGTTTCCCATTTTGAGCTATTTTTGCTGTTGCGGGATTGCCAGAGTGATGGTCACTTTCCACTGAAGTACGACTATTCTTAAATCACTCAAACAATTCTTAAATAATATTATCACTTATTGGCTCATTACCATATACTGTCTGAATCGTAAGGATGGTTTTGGAACATGAATAGCCAAGTTTTTGGCCAAATTTAATGCACACTCCTTGTTTGGTGCGTTCCATCATTCGATGATACCACCTTTGGTTGTCCTTGCCTAATCTCTTCTTAATCCGTTTATCTTGTCAAATAATCAATACAATAAATAATTTCCAAAGTATACTCTGTTTTTTCAGAATTGGCTTGGCCGCATGCACGTGCCGCAGTTCACCCATCTCACATTCAATTTAATATTGGTCATTATGAAGGTTTGTCACATGCAATTTTGCCTTTAGAAGCAGGGTTCCATCAAATGGGAATAAAGGATAATTGCATTATTGGAATAATGAAATTTGATCGTATGTGCCCACTATTAGTTCCTGCAAGGATTATGAATGGTAGGTATGCAAGAGTTAAATTACACATCCATGGCGATATTGCCAACGTAACTGAAAAAATATTGCGCAGGGATAGTCTGAATGATCTCTTCTACAACGGTCCTGGTCCAGAATACATTCGTTGGGCCGAGAGAGTCTAATAATTTGATTTGAGAGTATCCAAGGGTAGTACAGTGGGCCATTTTTCAAGTATAAACAATTTTTCTCAAATTTCAACGTATGCGCGATTTTTGGTTAGATTTCGTTGTGAAGGTGTACTATATAAAAGGAGAAACTAGGCTTAGGTCTGTTCCACCTGCAACCCGGGATTGGCCCAGTTCTGGCCCATCCCTGCTTTAGCGCTGGTTAACCGCTGGTCAATTCTTTTTATTTTTGAAATAGACACACCAAACGTTTCAATACAAATCCGATTGTTTTATTGCAAATTGTGCGTATAATGAAAGTTAACACTTTGTTCGTAAATGTATAATTATTTGACTGTAGATATGAAAAATATAATACTTTTTTTTCTCCTTGAGATATTTTGTTTTCATTGGCAATAAGTTGCAATAAATTAAGTCATGTCTTATAGCTTTAGTTAGCTGATTACTAGTAATTGAATGTTTTTGTCCTCCTTTTTATTTTCATAATATAACTTATGGGGGACCATCTAAAATAGAAAATTTCGCATCATAAGTACTAAAATTTGCCCACTCTTGGTCTTAAGATCTTAAATTGAAGAGATTAGGGAAAAATAAAGGAAGTACTTATTCGCTAACCAGCCATCATCAACCAACCGTTCTGGTTTTATTCAGAATGCTACTTGAAAATAAAAAATTCCAATTCTGCGGCAAATAAGGCATGATACGTCAAAAATTAAAAAATTAGATTAAAAAAAAGTTAGAAAGCTTTGGTTTGGATACATCCAGTTAGTTTTAGTTTAGTTTAGTTTATGCGCGGGAGGAAGCCCCAATGGAGTCCCCCTTGCGTTCAAGCTATAAGCCTATTGTACGATACCCTTAATCCTAGAACTCAACTATCAATTTTTCTGCCTTCTAACCCCACAATGATGTAAAATCGTTCACCAACTTTCTCGTCCGCATGAAACACTTCCATTTTGAGAGAATACTGTTCAGATATACATAAATCTCTTTTTTTAAATACGAAATAGAATGGTGTGTAGTAAAGATAAATTTATTAAACAAACGTTGGTGAAAAAATGGTTTAAATGGCAAAAATTGTCGAAAAACAGCAAAAATTAGTATTTCTGAAGTTTTTCCCATCCAAGCGAATTCAAAGTTTCGAACGACGTATTGAAACTGACATCTTGGACTATCAGGAAAAGATTGTGAGCTTGGTGTTCTCTCAAAAAATATGACTATAAAGGGTAACAAACGTACCCCACGCCGTATTAATTTATTTGCTGCTCAACAGATATACACTCGCTGATGCATCAACCTACATGACCCCACTCCCAGACAGTGACACTGAATTGTAGACGTAGTTTCGACTCGAAAGAAGCATCTGCCAGCTCAAGGGCACAGATTGCATTTTCCGCTTGGTAGATCTGTGCCACAGTATGTGGTTCTAGGGTAAATTATTCGCTCTCAGTAGTTGACCCCAGACCTCTTAATGAAACCAATTATGTCAATCAGCGATCGCGTTACCATTTCTTCTGGTTCCATGCAAGGAAGTTTCATCATCCCTACCGCATTTCCTGCAATCTGTCGTGGGGTTATATCCGATCTTGTGCATGTGATAATTCAGGTGGTCGTGCCCTCTACGCATCTGAATCAAGGCCCTTATGTCTTTCTTGGATAAACCCAGGATTTCCTTGACTCTGTCTATCCTGTACTTATCGCGCAAGATGGCTTTTGTCTGTCGGTAACCCTGGGTTGACGGTAGTCCCAGTACCATCTCCGGTCCTATGTATTCACTTTCTGTTTCACCTTTTGCCAACTGGTCCACCTTTTTGTTTCCCTTGATTCCTGTATGACCAGAAACACATATAAGAGCCACATTGTTCTCTCTGCAAGTTGGTTTAATGCATTTTTAGCATTTCCAAAACAGCTGTGATGTTTTGTCTGGTTTTCCAATTGCAGTAAATGTCGCTTGGATGTCTAAGGAGATTGGAATCTGCCTGCCAACAGCGTTTTCTTATAGCCGCCCAAACGGGATCCCTATCCCCCTCCTTTCCGCATTGTCATGGATTCCTGCCTTTGACCCTCCCCTCTTCTGGAACCATCTTTGTTTGAAATTCAATCTTTTATCTTTATCTGAATTATTTATTGTTAATGTAAAATAATGTTTGGAATTACCATAATAATTTTGGTTCATATTATTGTTTAATAATATATTTTTATGAGAAAAAAATTCCACAGAAAGATGCAAAATGTATTTCTTTAGATTTTGAAACACGTCACACCTTTTGATCAATAACTGAATACAATTGAAATGATAGTGAAATAATGTGACTTGTATTTACCGCAAATTCTACTGTATTTAGTTTATTTCAGCTTTATAATTATATTGAATTAACCTTGAATCTATTTACGTTTTCCTAAACTGTCCTTGAATTTTGTAGGATTCATTTATATTGATTTCAAACTCAGTTAAATTCAAGTTCGATTGACCTCAGGTTTTGCTGAATCCTGATTGACTAGATTTGACCTTAATATTAGAGAATTTTTCAACTTTTCAACTCCGCCCTACTATATAATTTTTATTTTCTGAAAACAAATTTAGCGGATATTATCGCTTTCTATCAAACTCAAAAAATGATACGAATCCAATGTATATAAGAATATTGTCTAAAACCTGATCTCATTGAAATTTAAAAAATTCATTCTCTAATGAATTAAACCAAAAAACAAGACCTAAACCATAGGGAAAACAGGGAAAAATTACTTAGTTATTTGATAAAATAATAGAGTAAACGTTTAATTGGAACCGCGGCAGATTTAGCTTTGGATAAACAAAAATAGAACGGCATCTCGACTGAGACTTTATTTACTAAACGTGAAGATTGAATATATTCACCGAGCAAAACGTATCGCCAACTAAAGAGTGTTCCACAAATATAAAACACTCCACCTTACCGACCATAGATATATAGAACACTTAATATATATACAAGGACTGCGTTATTTATAAATTATTCTTTTTTTTATTATTAATGATCATAATCAATTATTATCAATTATTATTGCTATAAACATTTACTATTCATATTATGAATGATACTATAAATTCTATGTCAAATTCTAAGAAATATTAAGGCATACAGCTGTGATTGTGCGGTCATTAACGTTACAACCAATTAGAAGATCGGAAGCCCCACCAAGGAACACGCGAGGCCCATCTACTATGCCCCAGTTGATGAAAAGGGCACAAACGTCAAAATGATATGTGGCACTCGACAACCCCTCAAGAAAATGCATCGGAAACACTGGCACATGGCCTCCCACCAATGCACTTTCCAGGATCTGGGTCAAGAATGCCATGAATCTTGTCAGAAAAATATCCACAAAGTGACTATTTTTCCACCCCATATCAGATTTCTGCCTATATATACCCACATTTTTAGGGGTTAAGGCAAGTTTATTTCTACCGTTGAATCGCCTTTTAAGACCCTCCGGAACATCAAAGCTTATTTTTTACCGTCGAATCGCTGCCCCAAGACTCTCCAGAACATCAAAGTTTATTTCTAGCTCCGAATCGCTGAGTCAAGACTCTCCGGAACATCAAAGATTATTTCTATCGTTGAATCGCTGCTCCAAGACTCTCCGGAACATCAAAGTTTATTTCTACCTTTGAATCGCTCCTTCAAGACTCTCCGTAACATCAAAGTTTATTTCTACTGTCGCATCGCTGCCCCAAGACTCTCCGGAACATAAACGTTTATTTGTATCGTTGAATCGCTGCCCCGAGACACTCCGTAACATCAAATTTTATTTCTACCGCCGAATCGCTGCCCCAAGACTCTCCGGAACATCAAAGTTTATTTCTACTGTTGAATCGCTGCCCCAAGACTCTCCGGAACATCAAAGTTTATTTCTACCGCCGAATCGCTGCCCCAAGACTCTCCGGAACATCAAAGTTTATTTCTACGGTTGAATCGCTGCTCCGAGACTCTCCGTAACATCAAAGTTTATTCCTACCATTAAATCGCTGCCCCGAGACTCTCCGTAACATAAAAGTTTATTTCAACTGTCGAATCGCTGATCCAAGACTCTCCGGAACATCAAAATTTATTTCTACCGTTGAATTGCTGCTCCAAGACTCTCCGGTACATCAAAGTTTTTTTCTACCGTTGAATCGCTGCCTCAAGACTCTCCGGAACATCAAAGTTCGTTTCTACCGTTGTATCGCTGCATCAAGACTCTCCAGAACATCAAAGTTTATTTCTACCGTCGAATTGCTGTCCTAAGACTCTCGGGAACATCAAAGTTTATTTCTACCGTTGAACCGCTGCCACAAGACTCTCCGGAACATCAAAGTTTATTTCTACCTTCGACTCGCTGCCCCAAAACTCTCCAGAACATCGAAGTTTAATTTCTACCATGCAATCGCTGCCCCAAAACTCTTCGAAACGTGTTTAAGTTTGAATTCTTCAAAAACGAAACAGTAGACTTAGTGAAAAAGGTGAAGCATTATTAAGAAAAAACGTATAACCAGTTAAATCATTTGAAACCTCAATAGACCAGATCTAGAATTATTTCTATCTCAAACTAAAGTGAGTGGCCCCTTACAAAATCAAGAAAAGCTCTTCCAAGAAATTCTCCAACGAGCTGTGTATGATTATACAAAAGACATCACGCTGACTCTTGAAGCCAAATACTTCCGCAACCACTAAACGTCTTCACAGGAGTCGATCAAACAAGAAAGGACTGATCAGCTTTTAACTACCACATAATGTAGTACTAAACGTTCCAAGCGAAAACTCAACAAAGATCTTCGGTAAGGTCATATTTATCATTGCTATCCCTTATTTCCTATTCTTTTTAAAGCTTATTTAAAAATCTCATCACTAAAGTCTTTTCCTTTTTTAAAGGGTGGACACTAAGACGAGGTTTAGCTGAAAAATCTCCAAGTTCCATGTTGTGGAAATTAACTTAAAATCATTAAATAAAACAACTTGACAATATTTACAAATCACACATTAGTAAAATGCATTCTAATAAATTATAATTTTATATCTTGAAGTCGATTGTCTCAACCTTTCGTCTTTGCTTTTTCCACAATCCATGTATTCTATTTTGTAACAAATTCAGAATAAAAAAAAGGATGTAGCGTAAGTTTAAGATTCAACAATTTCATGATGAGGTAAGTAGGTCTTATCTGAGACGTAAGAGATAAGAGAGAACGCGGAAAATTCGATAATTAGATCAAAAATATTAAATATGGAGTGATAAAAAATAGTAAAACAAGACTTTGTTCATGTTTTCTTCATTAATAAAAAGGCTAAGATTATGAGCGCCCTAATTCGCTGAATTAGAGAATCCCTGAAATAATTAATATTAAAAATTGTATAATCTTCATAAACATGAGGTATCATTTCATCATAAAACATAAAATGTTCTTTCGCGAGTCATCAATTGACAATTAAACCATTTCCTTCCCCTTGCCGATAAAAACCATAGAATAAGTATAATCATTATTCAGAAAACAAATTTTTCGAACAATTTAAATTTATTAAGGCACATAAAAGTACGAGGAACGTTTGCCTGGTTTTAATTTTTTATAAATACAAATCAAAGTGAAAAAGAAAATATTTTACAAAGAACTCTTTTTGTAATTATGGGCGGAAAAAATGGGAGCAAAAATCTTGTGATTATCCTCGCATGGCCTTAAGAGTATTCTTCGAAAACAATTGTACCTGAAAATATTCAATTCTGTCGAAAAATGGAAAATGTCAAAAATTTAGGAAAAATAAAATTATTGAAACAATTTCAGTTTGCTTAAACATTTACAACTATTCATAAAAAACAATATCATTCCAAATTTTCAGAATCTATTCAAAACTTGGTGAAATGAAATGTTTCATCTGCTTTTTTCAAGTAAAACATATACTTTAACAAATAGGTATTAGTTAAATAGTGGTTAAATTATTGAAGCAAATTATTCTACTGTTATTATTGATAAAAAATCCCATAACGTCTAGATAATACATCCTTTATTTTCTTCATCAGTCTGACTGACCCTTACAACATATATATTTTTTTATCAAAATCGGTTAATACGTTTACGAGGAAAATGCCATTATTGAATTTTCTTCCCCCTTCTATAACTCCCAAAAAATTGAATCTTAAGTCTGAAGTTTGCAGGAGGCAAAGAAATGCTAAAGGAGAAATGAAATGTACTCTAATGTACCAATTATATTTTTTATATTGCAAAATATGAACAATAATTTATTAAATTGAAGAGACCAACCAAATAATTAATAGAAAAATTGATTCCCATTCATCTTTTGTTATTACAGAATTGACTGTGCTACATAAACAGAGCTGTTTTAACTTTACTCCTCGTTCCGATCCCATTTTATTTTATATGGACCATTTCGAAAATGATAGTTACAAACTAGAATTCTTACCATCTGTCCTTTATTATGTAGCAGCACTGGATAACTTCATCGTGGGAAAAATGAAATTTGGACGTTTGTTCCCATTCATGGCTCGCAGAACTGAAATGAATGCAAACAATGGTAGAGTTAAAGTGCGCATACATGGCAACGTTGCCAACGTGACTGAAGAAATGCCCAGGAACGGTCTAATGAATAATCTGTTGCCCAACCCATTTGGACCTGAACACATTAATCAGGCCGAGTGTTTCAGTAGTCCACCTTAAGTGTATACATGGGTAGTAGAGTGGCCCATTTTAAATATAAAAAGAAACATTTTTATCAAATCTGAATGTATGAACGCTTCTTGGGTACATTTCGTTAAGGAAATATACTGTAAAATATGAGAAACTAACTTGGGCCCAAGTATTTTCAATGATTGACGCAGCATTGGTTCAACCCTGGCTAATACCTCTTGTGAAAAAATTATCTGGCGCTGGCCCGGCTCAGACCAGACCTTTTGGTTTCCAGTTTCGATGCTAACCAGATGGTCCGGCCTGGGGCTAACCAAAAGTGTCATGTTTTTTTTTGCTTGCCCCAGGCCGAACGGTATGGTCAGGCAATAGTTATTGGCTAGTCTGTCACTAGTTAATGGCTTATTAGCCACTAGTTAGAGGTACTGCCGCCTGCTAGACTGCCTTTATTTTTTGAATGCCCTGGAAAAAATTCCACTCAAAGTGTATTTAGCTGATAAGCACGAAACCTGAACTAGACCAGTATGTCAAAGTGATAAGAAATAAAGTCTTGGTTTGATAGTGTGAATTTCCTAATTTCTGTGCTAGGCCTTCATTACATGTTCTAGACTAGAAGGTCTAGTTAAACTCAAACCTGGACCAGACCAGTGCCAGACCTGAGTACATTGATCTTATAATTTTGTATTTGTATTTATTTTATTTATTGTCAGCACGAATGCTTGGAATTATTCTAAAATGTTAAAAAAATGTATTCTGAATGACTCAAATGATTCTGATTGATATTCTAATTTGATAACATTTTGTTGAGAAGAATAGAAAATACCGAGAAAAAAATGCGCAAAAAAGTAATTAATTGATTTTTGAAATGCAGTAATGTAATAATACCTTTTGACAAATAATTGAGATGATCAGAAAACAGCGTGAAATGAGATAAATTGAATTATATGAGTGCAAGATTTTCCGAGGTTAAAAAATTATTTGTTTTCAAATATTATATCCAAATGAATGGACAAAAGTCATTTTTGGATTTTGTAATTCTCAACTCATAAGAATCTGTACATGACTTATAAAACATGCGAGCCATTAATGACTGCAGTGCGGAAACTGTGCGTTATTGATTTTCAGTGAGCAAATAAATTTTTAAAAAATCTGCCTGCTACGTGGGCACTTTCTCATCGCGTGCCTCGCAAGCTACACTTAATATCAGTAGTGATTTTGAGGGATGCTGTGAGTGTGCTATATTTGGCTCTGAAGCCCGATTGCATAGGGTCTAATAATTTATTAGTATCTAGAAAATTTGTTAGTTGTTTGTGCACAATACGTTCAAGTGGCTTTGATAACGCAATAAGGATAGTAATTGGCCGGAAGTCTTTAGTGGAAGTAGGATTGGTGATTTTAGGTATCTGTTGTATTAGAGCCTTTTTCCATATATTTGGAAAAATACCGCATCGTAAATATGCATTATAAATCTCCAATAATATTAGGAAGATAACTGGAAGAGCTAACCGGATCATTTTTATCGACATTCCATCCATACCGATCGTATTAGAACTAACTTCCATTACTTTCTCAAGGAGAGTCTCAGGAATAATGTCAAAAAAAATCATATTTATTAAACTTTTGCAGAGGTGAATTGCAGAAGGCAATTGAGAGTCGTGTTACAATAGGTTTCAATATGATGTAGTTAGGAATTCACTAGCAGAGAAACTTTGATCAGGATATTCCTGTTTAGGTGGAATTGAACGTAAGTGCCTAAGAAGGTGAAAAATGTTCTTCCTAATCTACGCTTCGTGTCCCTTTTTCTCATCAATTTTCTTATTCCTGCGGTAAACCATGGGTCCCTTTTTCTTTGAGAAAGTGGTACATATAAAGGCGCGAATTCATTGAATGCATGAGTCAAAATGATAATTGGGCCGTTTACTTTAGTATTCACGTCACGAACTCTTGTGCATTGATTAGTGTGTGATTTCGAATCGGTGTAGAAGTGGCTTTGGGTGGAAGATTACTGGACATTTGATACTCAATGTTGATAAGATCATGATGAGATAAGAATGGAACTGCATGCTGTGAATAGGATAGTACTTTGTCAAGGTCGTCTACAATAATTAAGTCTATACTAGTAAAATTAGAATCTGAAAGCGTCTAGCATCATGTCTATATCATATAGCATTTCACTCTTGCTATTTCTCATGTTGTCTAACTCTGCACTTCTACTTTTTTCATATTGATCATCACCAATTTACAAAGCAGTGCCTTCTGTTCTGATTTTATGTTTACTTTCCTTGAATGATAATTTTACTTCCCTTTTTCTTGGCTGTAATCATTTTCAAGTCTATTTCTCTTCTCATCACTAAGGCCTGTGATTTTCAACTTTAAGTCATACGCTTTTCTCTTTTCTTGGGCGGCTGCCTGAATTTCATCATACCACCACGCATCACCAGACATCCTTCCTGCAACCGCAGTGCCACATAATTCAGTCGCACTCTCAAAAATGACATCCTGCTTTTTTTTATGAAAAAAAGTCATCAGGAGAAATTGTTCGTCTTTCTGAAAAAAATTAAAAACAAAATGGCTGGCTAAAAAAGATTACCCTCATTTTAGGACACCTAAAGAGTATCAAAGTTCAATCTGATATGTCAATTCTTTTGATAAATATCGTACTCACAGAATAAAAGTCTACAGACACACATATTGACAGACATAGAGACAGATAGACATACAGACAGACATACATACATACAGACATACACATTCGCAAAAACCTGTTTTTCGGGTTCAGGTGGTTTTCGAAACATGGTCATTCGACAAAAAAGGGGGTGTGTCGAATTTTACACAAATCTAATACCTTCTCTGATGAGAATGTAATAAAATATTATATGCAAATTAATTTTTTTTTAAATGTCATTTTTCTGGTTTTTTAATTTCCTTCTCAGGGAAAAGGACAGTTTTTTATAAAATATGTGGGAAATTAACGTTTGAATACAACGAATTGAAAATAGATTCACTTCGCCAATTCTTTGAAAGATTTTTATAAATAAATTCACTGTTAGACTTTTTTTAAATGACTGGCCTCCATTTTCTACAGAAACTTCTAGAAACGTCGCTCCTATGACCTTTATCTATGATACTTCGAAAATTAATAACAATTCTTGATTATTCAATTAATTGTTATTAAAAAATTCAGAGTTCAACTAATTTTCAATAAAGAGGGTCAATTCTTTCAAAGAATCTACCAAAAATGTCTTTCCGATTATTCTTTGTTATGCCACTTTGTAAGTGGTAAAGAATTGTTAGTTTTTTCAACATCACAAAAAAATGGCGTAACAATTAGGAATTTTTCTTTTTTCGAAAATTCTTCTCAAGTCTGTGTTCTTAGAAGTACACTCTGATTGTTGGTTGGTTTATTAATTTTCAACTAAAAAGCTAAATCTTGAAAGCAAAAATGGAAAAGTTACATTTTCAGTTAAAGAAATTAATGCTCAACTGAGAAAAAAGAATTTTTAATAAAATGCCAAGTTAAATTTGCAACCAAAGAATTTAATTTTTAGCTAAAATGATTAAGGCTTAACAAAGAAAATGAATTTTTACTGAAATAGTTAAATTTTAAACCCAAAAGATAAACTTTCTACTGAGGAAACCAATTTTCAACAAAATACATAAATTTTCAACTAAAGAAGATAAATTTTCAATGAAAAATAGAATAGTAAAATTTCATTTCAAAAAATAAATTTTTAACAAAAAAAAACGAATTTTAAATTATTCCCGAATAACAAAATTTTCTAATAATAAAATTGCCGAATAATAAAATTTCTAAATTATAAAATTCCTGAACAATACAAATCCCGAATTAGAAAATTTCCGAATTGGACAATTCCTAAATAGCGAAATTCCCAAATAATTAAACTGCCGAATTGGAAAATTCCAGAATGAAAAAATTTCTAAATTATAAAATTCCCAAACAATAGAATTTCCGAAATCGGAAATTCTCATATTGGACAATTCTCAAATAATAAAATTGCCAAATTGGAAAATTCCCGAACAATAAAATTTCGAAATAGTAAAATTGCCGAATTGGAAAATTCCCGAATTACAAAATTCCCAAATTATAAAATTCCCGAACAATAAAATTCCCGAATTGGAAATTCACGAATAATAAAATTCCCGAAAAATAAAATTTCCAAATAATAGAATTGCCGAAATGGAAAATCCCCGAATTAGAAATTTCCCAAATTATAAAATTCCCGAACAACAAAATTCCCGAAAAATACAATTCCCGAATGATATAATTTCCAAATAATAAGATTGCCGAATCGAAAAATTCCCGAATAATAAAATTCCCAAATTATGAAATTCCCGAACAATAAAATTCCCGAATAGAAAATTTACGAATAATAAAATTCCCGAATAAAAAAATTTCAAAATGATAAAACTGCCGAGTTGAAAAATTCCCGAATCATAAAATTCGTAAATTATAAAATTCCCGAACAATAAAATTCAATATTCCAATGGTGAAAAACTACTAATTTCTTATGTTAGTGAAAATATATCTTCACTTAATTATGGCTGCATATTATATTAATTTAAAAAGTCATATAATTGGGAATCGTGACGAAGAGGAAAACCTTGATAAAATTAGGCGATGGCACAATATTTTCCACTTTATCGAAGCAATGAGACGACAGTATTACGTAATTGGTAAATAAACGACGTCACCTCATCGAGCATGACGTATTTACTACGTATTGCTATAAGCTGTAAAAATTATAATTAATTACACAATTTCTTATATCTTACTTTATTAGCGTTAGAATTAATTCTGCATAAAAATACTAATAAATTCAATAAAATACAGCACCTAGCATAGAACTCTTCTGATTTAGAATCATATCATATAAAAATTAAAATATTCGAAATTAGTCAATTAAAAAAAAAATTGGTTACAAATATTTGTTGAAAATTCGTCGGTTTGGGTTGATGATTAATTTAATTTAATGAAAATTGCATATTTTTTGGTTCAAAATCAGAACTGTTTGGTTAAAAATTAATCTATTCTTGTTGACGATTCAACTATTTTCGGCTTAAAATAAAAATCTTCTTTGGTTTGAATTTCAGCTATTACATTTTTAGCTGAAAATGAACTATTTTGTTAAAAGTTCATTTTTTTGTTAAATGATGCGTCATTCCAGTGGAAAATTTAGTAATAAGGGAAAGCCAGGGAATATCAGGGGAAACCTGACAAAGTTAGGCAATTTTCGTTAAATTGAAGTTGAAGTTAATTTTATTATTTCATTAACAATTCAATATCTTTGTTACAAAATTATCTTTTTTGGGTGAAAATTTGTCTTTCTTGTTGAAAAATCTTTCATTTTGGTGAAAATTGCATACTTTTTTGTTAAAGATCACATTTGTTGGGTGAAGAATCATTCTATTTTGGTTGAGGATCTAATTATTTTCATAGAAATGCGTCTTTCTTTGTTGAATCTGCAGATTTTTGGTTAAAAATTAAAATAGTTTTTGATTGAAATATTAACTATTACACTTTCCATTGAAAATTCATCTTCTGTGATTGAAAATTTAACTACTCAGTCATAATTTTTTTTTGGGTTATGAATCAATATTCTAGTTGAAAATGTTGCTTTTGTTTAAATTCGTCTTTTTTTTGCTTAAAATTTATTTTTCTGATTAAAAATTTGACTGTTCCATTTTTGGTTGAAAATGTATCTTTTCTAGTTAAAAATTCATGCATATTATTGAAAGTTGATCTTTTTTGGCAAAAAATTCTTCTATTGGGTCGAAAATCCAACTATTTGTTCGAAAATTGATTTGTTTTTGGTTGAGGGTTCAACTATTTTGACGGGAGTGCGTTTTTGGTTTAAAATTAAAATCATTTCAAATGAAAATTCAACTATTCAGTGAAAATTGAGATTATTATGTTAAAAATTCCTTTTTTTGTTGATAATTCATTATTTTAGTTGAATATATATTTTTTTTACTTATTCATTTACAAATTGGAAGCGTTATTCAATTCAAATACATTTTTTTATGGGCTTCAAAATTATATACTGTTTTGAGATAAACTATTCAAAACAATCACAATTTTCATTTCATTTAAATTGGAAGACATCAAATATTATCAAATCCTAATTAAAAGTTTCAAACTCGCAAAGTTTATTTTGTCAAAGTAAAAGACTGTAATTTTTTGAATTATGATATTATTCCAGACATAAAAATTAAATCATTTTGAATTTTAAGTTAAGACCTAATTAAAAAATTAAAATTTAAGTTTCTGCATGATAGCAAAATATATTTGAACAAATCTCGTTTTTGTTATTTTAACATTTTTTATAGGCAACAATTTTTCTTACGTATCAAGAGATTTTAACCATTCCCGCAAATGTGTATAGCTTTTTATTTGCTGATCCGTAGGAGATAAAGCATGTCTGGTAAACTCATTTTTTTTAACCAACAATTATCTTAATACCTACAGAATGAAGACTGAATTGTACATTCAGGGAACCCTAAAGGATGCAATTTTTTTTAATTTCAGCACTTTAAGAGCTATGCTGATTGAGAAAAATAAGATATTGAATACATTTTTTCAATAATAATGATAATAATAAGAGTCGAATTGTACTATTATTTTTTCCTTATAGAATATCTAGTAGAGTGTGCAAAGAAATACATTTCACGAAAAATGTGACAAAATCAAAATTTTTTTAATATTACACTTTTAAAAAAGAGTCAGGAGAGTTTTTCTTTAGTTTTTGTTGATAGAGAGTTAAACTTGCCTTTTAATATTCCTAGAAAAAATTATAATAATCCATTTTAGAAGTTTTGTAAATCATTCTACCTAAATTATTAATTCAGCAATGTTATACAGATTTTTGAACTCTTCAAATTAGAAAAATTAAAATTATTTGACTTTATATCACTACGTGAATTTACATATTTTAAAAATAAAATTCTTTTCCCATTGGTGGTAAAGATTTTAAAAATCAAGCTAGATCTAAGGACTGTTGAAATTTTAATTCTGAACAACCTTAAATTTGTACATAAATTGATGTTTTCTAAATAGAATTAGTAATTCCAAGATTTTCAGTTGAAATGAGGACATTGATATTCACTTCAACCGAAAATAGACCTGAAGGCCCTACCTTCCGAATTCAACTTTTCCAAGTGTCTTAAGTGATACACTGACCCACTAAAACAATCATATATTTACGAAAGAATGTTTTAAATAGTTTTTGTCTGAATGTCACGACGATCAATATCGTATCAATAATAAATATACGAACTATATTCTCGATTACACCTATAGTATTTCATTTTTTTTTTCTCACGGAAACCTATTAGCTCTATCAGGTTATGGGCCCAGAATCGTAAAACCTCAACAATAAAACCAAAAACTGTAAGGGTGTGGTCGCGTGAGACTTGTTCGAATGTGAAGTGTTCTTTTAGTGCAAATCAAACTCTGAATTCCCAATAAATTCCAAATATGAACAGTGACACAAAACAAACGCTCAAACCAGAGTGAAAATATTCCAAATTTTCTCATTGCAGTGGTGAAATTAAATTAACACGAACGCGCACGAACGATTCCTAACCAAAAATGTAGTGGCTCCTAGTGACGCAAGCAACATTTTTTTATCCATGATCGCACACACAATACTTGTGGCTATGTTTTCGGCAAAGAAGAAAAACCTGCAATCATCATAGGAGACGCAGCCTCCAGGGCAGCACGCGACACATGGATTAGCCAGGATCGCAAAGCTGAGTCTGGTCTGATTTTATCAATTAAAATTTCTGAACTGGAGCAAATCCAAAGTTGCGTAATCTGTAAAGAAGTATGGGATGAATCAGAGAACGTTCATGTGTCAAAGGGTTCTCCACGCATGGCTTCATTACTGAAACAAATTACGCAGCAAAATTTTTAGGAAAGCGAGGACGTGGGGGAGCATTTCTCCAAATTTTTTGATGCCGTAGGCAAACTAGAAGATATGAATGTTGAAATGAATGACAAGCCACTCATGATCATGATTATCAATTCCTTATCAACGTTAAAATTCTCGACGAATACAACGCAAGGAAACAAGCCGTTGATGATCTGGACTCCAGAGCCACGTTTGCGCAACAAGATCACCCAGGATGGAAGTCATCGAAAGGAGGTAAAGGCAGAGGATAGGAAGATGAGAGAAAACGTAATCCAGGCGGTTCACGAGGGAAGTAAAAGTGCGGGTTTTGCAGAAAACAAGGCCATAAAAAGGCGAACTGTTTCAAGGAAAAAAAAAAATCTTTCAAAAAAGATGTCAAACTTGCAGAAGAAGCCTACTTATTCAACAGCACGGAAATCAACAAATCAGCGAAAATTGTAGACAACAGCAAGGACAATGAAAAATTGTGTTTGGACTGCGGGTACATTTCTCACCTCTGCAACGATGAAGCATTGTTCACTGATTGTCGGCAAGTTCAGAGTCGACAGAAATTGCCCAGTAACGCGGTCACTCAGGTAAAGGCCAAAGGTGACATAAAAATAAGGACATCCGATGGTAACGAAAGTAAGTCTATCAAGCTCGAAAACACCTCTTATGTCCCAGACTTGAGAATCAATCTTATGCCTGTCGCTAAAATTGTTAACAGGAAATGTGAAGTTTTATTAACAGAATATCGTCCTTTTATCCAAGGCTATGAAGAAATCATCAAGATGGTTGCTGACCGTAAGGGTGATTTGTTTTATATACACAGCGGATCTGAGATGACTTGCGCAGTTTCAAGCAGCAAATTATGCAAGGCAGCAACATGGCACGAAAGTTTGGGTCACTTGAACTCAAAAGACATGATGACTTTTTAAAAAAAAATCACAACGGTCTGGACTTCAAGGACGATACTGATTCACAAGCACAATATTCCCAAAACGTATCGAACGCTCACCTACGATCTTAGATATTATTTACGCAGATTTATGCGGCCGAATACGAATAGAGTCGAAAGGTGGGACTCGTTACTGCATGACTGGCCACAAACTAAAGGCCGTCCAGTCGGACAACGGCCAGGAATTGAAGAACGAAGTAATGGACGAGATCTTAAATAAATCTGGGATTTAACGACGGTTCACAAAGGCATGAACGCCTCAATAAAACGGCGTTGGTGAGCGTAAGAATCACACACTTGTAGAATCTGCTTGGTGCATGCTGATCCATTCAAGGATTTCACTATCATTCTGGGCTGAGGAGATCGTTACCGCAAACCACATCGGGAATAGGTGCATCACAAAGAGTCTGGATGAAGGAACCTCTTATGAAAAATAGACAGAAAAATGTCCCAAAGTTGGATTCTTGAGAACATTTCGATGCAAGGTCGACATCCTTGATAAAACTCCGAACAAAGATAAGTTGGAACGCAAAATCCTCCAGGGCATTTTCGTCGGTTCTCCGACACCTCGAAAGCGTACCTTGTATGGATTCCCTTAGGAAGAAAAATCAGAGTTTCCAGCTACGTGAACTTCTACGATGAATTTGAAAACAATGAGAAATACGAGAACATCGTTAGCAAATACACAGTAAATGGTCGCTCCAAATTGTACGAGGAATGCGGCGATGTACCCGGTACTCGAGAAATTGATTTTGCTCACGATATGCAAAATCGCTAAGAACCAACTGAATTACCAATTTGAGAACCCATCCAGGAACTCGAGCAGGAACTTGCTCCGATGAACGTACTTTTTTTTGAGAACAAACGCCCAGAATTAGAGAAACAAGCAAGGTGCGGCCCTGGACAACCCCTGACGATCAAGACCAGAAGGCCTCGCAGGCCCAGGAAGCAGTATCAAATAATATAAAACAACATCGCAGTCGTCGAAGAAACTCAGCAAAACGAAGGCATTTGAATCGACGGACATCACCCGAATTAAGAAGATGAAGACAACGAGCACCAGCGAAACGAAGATGAAGATTTGGAATGGCATGATGCCAAACTAGGTATGAGCGCATCTGAGACCCTATATCCACAAACCGCAACTGGACTGGACAACCACGAATGGAGGAAGGCATCTGCTGCGAATTCAAAAGTTTAGTCGCGAACGATACCGGGAAAATCGTCGACAAACCTGTAATTGAAAGAATCGTTGGATCCAGAACTGTTCTACGGAACAAATATACCTCGAGGGGAACCTGGAGCGAAGAAAAGCTCGCGTTGTAGATCAAGGCCTCACTCACCGTCCTGGTATCGATTTCCATGACACCTTTGCACCGTTCCCTCTACTCGGATCTTTCAGGCTTTTGATGGCCTAAGCCGTGAGGACGGGAATGACAATATCGCAACTCGACGTCACAATAGTCTACCTTAACGGAAAAATCGACACCGAAATCCGCATGCAGAAACCACAACTCCTAGATGAAATGCTAAAAAGGATAATGAAAAAAGAAGAGGACGCAAAACTTTTCGACAGAGCCAAAAATATGCTTCAAAACCTTCACGGAGGAAACAAGGTTTGCAAGCTGAAGAAATACATATATTGCTTACTTCAAGCAGGCCATCAATGACGTGCAGAACTTCACAAAACTCTACTCAAGATCGGACTCATCCCAACCAACGCTTTTTCATGTGTTTATGTTGAGAAGAACGGAAAAATCTATGTTCTAGTCTATGTAGACGACATGCTCATCATCTCCAATGACAAAGAGAGGGAGAGACGGATTGAATCGGAACTCTCCAAAGCATTCACTTAATTCTAGATGTCTTGGCAACTTAACCCTTAAAGTTGTCTCATTTGCCAACTGAGAAAATGATAGCCGATATTTTCACAGAATTTTTGATGGCTTCCAAACATATTTTCTGTTCTACATAACTCGGTCTTGTTCCAGCTGAAGGTCCACCAGACTCAAATTGAGGGAGAGTGTTGGAACTTTAGTCCAATTCAGGCCTTCTGTACCTAGAGGCGCTACCTTCTGGACTCAACTTTTCCAAGTGGCTTACGTGATACGATGACCCACTAAAAAATCTCATAGGAACAAAAGAATTTTTTAAATAGTTTTGTCTAAATGTCACCAATTCATTGAATTTTCAATCAAGAAAATTATTCCTCTACCAACAGATACAAACTAAAATAAAATACAAAAATTTTCAACTAAATTGTTGATTCTTCAACGAAAAATACAACAATAAAATTTTCAATTGAAGAAATTAATTTGAGAAAGAACGTATTTTTAACAGAATAGTTGAATTTTTAATCAGGGAGCTAGATCTTTAAGTGATGAAATGAATTTTCAACAGAAAAATTAAATTCTCAACCAAATAATTGAATTTTCAATCAAGAAGATAAATTTTCTACCCAAAAAAAAACGAACGCACAATAAAATACAACATTTTTCAACTGAATTGTTGAAGTTTCAAATTAAAACGATGGATTCTCAACGAAAACATAATCATATAATTCAGACTTAAAAAAATTAATTGAAAAAACAAATTTTCAACAAAAGAGGTCAATTTTAAACTAGAGAGATGTATCTTTAAATAATTAAATGAATTATTAACAAATAAGTTCAACTTACAACCAAGTAATTAAATTTTTCATCAATAACAGTCATACATTTTCAACCAAATTGTTGAATCCACAACTAAAAGCAACCAAATTTCAACCAAAAATAGAATAATTGAATTTTAAGTGAAAAAATTAACAACAACTAAATTTCCAACAAAACCTAAACCATTAACTTAGCAATGCTAGATAGATTTTTTAACATTCCATTTTATGAACTTCAAAATTATTTGACTTTATATCACCACGTCAATTCATATATTGTTCCTACAAAATTCTTTTCTCATTAGCGGTGAATATTTTTAAATTTAAATCAGTTTCCGAAGCTTGGCAGTTTTTAGAACTTAATCCTATATTTTCTAAAGAAATGAAGTATCTCATGTTTTGTTTTCTAATGCATAATTTTTTTTCTTTTTAATTTCCTTACACTTATTCCTTATTCATTTATCTATTTCTTTTCACGAAAGATAAAATGTTATCATGTTTCAACATTAATTGATCTTTCCTCAAGCGTAATAAGTAACTGATTCCCCCTAAATTGAACATAATAAGGTCGTAAATCTGAAATACAAATAATTACGAAGAACAAATAAAATAGCGGCAGGTATATATTGAAGAATAATCCTTAGTTACCCTCTTATCGATATTCTGCACGAGTGGGCTTTCTCTATTTGGGAAAAATGAAGATCGTATCTGCTATCCTATATTTCATCTTAGCGGTTTTTCCTAGTCCCATGGGTAAATATCATATTTTTCACCTATTGCTTTTAATCTGTTGTGATATGTATTATTTATCATAACAAAGTTGTGAATATTTAAAAATTATTCATTTGAAAGTTTCATTTTTTGTCGATCCATATTAATATTTATACTTGTGTACAAGACAAAGAATCAATGAAATTCTTTGATAATA
The DNA here is from genome assembly GCA_932178445.1 of Andricus quercusramuli. Lineage (NCBI taxonomy): Eukaryota > Metazoa > Arthropoda > Insecta > Hymenoptera > Cynipidae > Andricus > Andricus quercusramuli. The sequence continues at coordinate 242,697 of CAKNXH010000976.1, forward strand.
TGATAGAATGAAATTTCAATGTAAGCCTCCGAAATATTTGTTTAAATTTTCAACATATGCGCATGTATGTCTGACGTCATTTATTTGATAACACATATATATTACGAAGAGAACAGAAAATCCTTGGGCGGAAATCTCTTAAAATACTATGGTCATATTTTGAATACATTTTATTATGAGTATTCAAGGTTATCTCGGTCGGGGATTACTAATACGTTTTAAATTTTAGACAAGCACTCATAAGAGAAAACCCCAGTAATCTGATAATTATATAAGAAATATTATCTATACCTACGACAGCGCCACCAATCTCGAACTATTGAGAAGAAATTTGAATTTGAATTCAATATTAATGAAAAATCTTGTAGTAAGCAATCAATTTTACACCGGAGATCAACATTTCTGATTGAAATGAATTGACATTCACTGCTTTTTTTCATAAACGTTGCCGAAATAACTTCAAGATACCCAATAGTTTGCGTGTAAGATGGCGCTGTTGTCAAAGTCAATTACTTGAGGGCGCTTTCCGGACTCTTCCCGGACTGATTTTAATCTATTGTTTTTCTTAAATATAAGAATCATATTTATTGTTAGTTCAATAAAAAATATGTTATGGAAATTAATTAAATAAATTCTACAAAAATCAATTAACTATTTGAATTTTCTTTTTACAGAATTAACTGTGCTACATAGTCCAGGCTCTCCACCTTCTGTGTCGCGTTCCACTATCATTCGATTTTATGTTGATCATTACGAAACTGAGTTACTCAAACCTTATTATTTACAATCAGGCCCTCATAAAGTAGGAGTACTGGATAATTTCATCATCGGAATAGTAAAAGTTGGACGTTTGATCCCACTCATGGATCGTAGACCAGATCAGAATTATAACTATGGAAGAGTTAAAATATATATAAATGGCAGTATTGCCAACTTCACTGTACCAATATACCAAGACGATGCTCTGATTGTGAATGATATGTTTCATAACTCATTTGGACCAGCCAACATTCGTTCAGCCGAGCGTATAAAAATGTAAAAAAAATCAGTTTTTGTCAAATCTAAATATATGCGTACTTTTTGGGTTACTTCCGTTGAAAAAGTATACTGTACAAACGGAGACACTAATCTTAGTTATATATGCAAGAAACTGTACTGAGTCGCTTTATTTATATAATATTGTGTCTATATTTGCATTATTCATTGTACACAAGAGCAAGCAGAATTATTCTAAAATATTGAAAATATCCTTGTAATCACCCCAATGATTTTGGATAATAATATGGGTTGAGAAGAATAAAAAACTGCAAAAAACTGGCGAGAATCTTCTTTATGCGTAAAATTAGGTAACTTGTCTTCAGTTCTAATGACACTGTATTTACGTGAACGGCATATTTGTATTTATTTTGCGCCGAATTCAATTGTACATTTTTTTTAAAATTTTTTTATTGCATCTTGAACGTTAAAATTGGCGTTAAAATAAAACAGATGGAAGAGGGGATCAGGTTGTGGAAGGAAAAGACGGAAAAGAGACTTGAGAAGGTGGAGGGAAGGACGGAAATGGAAGTAGGAGACGGGAGTGGGAGGAGTGAGATTAAAGGTATTTGGGGGAGGGTAGAGAATATGATAGAAGATAAAGTAGGAGAGCGTAGGAATGAAAAGGAGGAGAGGGCGGATAGGGAAAGGATAAGGGCAATTAAGTTCAGAATTGAGAGAAAAGAAAAGGCAGACAGGAGAAATAATATCGTGATAAGAGGGTTGAAGCTAAAGAGTGGAGAAGAAAGGGAGGGCGTGAAAGAGCTGCTACAGGGCATAGGGTGGGTTAAAGGTAGGGTAGGGAAAATTAAGATTGAGGGAAGGAAGTAGAATAAAATGTCGGTTGTGGAGTTGGAGAGCTGGGATGAAAAGTTGGGGGTAATGCGAAATAAGAACAGGATACAGGATGAGGGAGTTTTCATCGATCACCATTTGACGAGAAAGGAAAGGGATGTGCAAAGAATGCTGTACGATAGGGCTAGGAGGAAGAGGAGAGAAGGGAGATCGGCGAAGGTAGGATATCGGAAAATAAGAGTAGACTGGAAGATGAGGGTGTGGGACGAGGAGAAAGAGGTGTTGAAGGAAGTGCAGGGGGATTTGTTTCGTAAGAAGTAGGGTTGGTGGGGGTAATGCAGGGTAGAGGAGTAGTGAAGGTGCTGTACTGGATGGAAAGAAAGGAATGGGATAGAATAGAGCCAAAGCTGCCAAGGGGGTATAGGTGGAGACTCCAGGAGGTGGTCAGAGTGAAGAAGAAAGGAAGGGCCAGTGGGGGAATTAAACCCGGGGTTACAGATGGATTTGAGGAAGAAGTTCATGGAGAGGAAGAGGGGGAGGGCTTCGGAAGGAAATCGAAGAATAAGATAATAAATAAGGAGGGGGAGATTCTAAGGGACTGGATGGAGGATAGAGGCTGGGCGGTGGCGAATTGTATGGCAACTGGGGACGAAGAGGGAGAATACACATATGTGAGTAAGGTGGAGATATCGGTGATAGACTATGTGGTTATGAATATGCAAGTCTGTGGATAAGAGGTGAGGGTGGAGGAAGACAAGGCGGGGAAGAAAACTCGATAGGGGAGAGAGTGACCTGGATGAAGGAGGCGATAGAGAAGTATCAGGAGCAGCTAGGAAAGGTACGCTTTGGAGGGAAGTCGGTGGAAGAGATATGGGAGGATCTGAAAGAGAAGGTGAAAGGGTGTGTGCGAAAGAAGGTACTTAGAAAGAAAAAAAAAGAAATGATGAAGCTGTGGTGGGATAGAGAATGTAAAAAGATGAAAAGGAAGGTGAAGAGGAAGTACAAGAAGTGGAAAGAGGGTAATGCGAGAAGAGAGGAGTACGCAGAAATGAGGAAGAGGTTCAGATAGATGTGTACGAAGAAAGAACAGGAAAAGGAGAGAGATCTGGAAGAGGAGTTGGCCAATGTTAATACAAAGGGGGACGTCTGGAAGATAATAAATAGGTTAAGGAAGCGTCGGGTGGGGGTCAGTGAGAAGATAGGGAGTGAGCAGTGGAGGGAATTTTTTAAAGAATCATTCCAGGGCTCAGATTCCAGGAAGACGGGTGGGGGAAGTAGAAGAACGGGGGAGGCAGAGATGGAGGAGTTGAATGACGTGAAGATGGAGAAGCAGATGATGAAGTTGACAGGGTCAAAAGCAGCAGGACTGGGTGGGGTAGAGAACGAAGCATGGTTAATAGTGCCACTCTATAAGAAAGGAGATAGAGATAGACAGTAAAATTATAGATGAATTACGCTAATGAATACGGCGTATAAAGTATACGTAATGGTGGTGGCAGAGAAAATGCGAAAGGATATCGAGGGGAAAGGAATATTGCCGGAGACGCTGGCGGGATTTAGAGCGGTTAGGATTACTATCGACAATATCTACGTTCTGCAGCACGTGGTGGATAGAGAATTAGCGAAGAAGGGGATGAGAGTGTACACGTTTTTTGTGGATCTCAAAGGCGCGTTTCCGTCGGTGGATAGAGGGAGGTTGTGACAGACCATGAAGGATATGGGAGTAGAGAGAGGCCTAATTGAGAGGGTGAGGGAGATATATGAAGAGACCAAAGACAAGGTAAAAGGAGGGGAGGGGATTTCGGAGGGATTCTGGATGGGTAGGGGGTTAAGGCAAGGGTTCCACTTAGCCCAACGCTTTTTGCGATTTTAATAGCGGATATGGAAAGTAAGCTGGAGGCCGGGGTGGTAGGAGGAGTCAGGATAGGAGGGGTTAGAATTTGGTCACTAGCGTATGCAGATGACATAGTGTTGCTGTCAAATAGCGAGGAGGCCTTAAAGGAGATGATGAAGAGGTTGAGAAGATGCCTGGATAAAAAGGGGTTACAGCTGGATGCGGAAAAGTCAAAGGTTATGGTATTCAGAAAAGGAGGGGAAGGGATAAGGGAGGAGAGTTGAAGTGGAAGGGAAAAGAGGTGCAGGAGGTGAAAGAGTTTGTGTACTTAGGGTCCGTGTTTCGGAGGAATGGGGGAGTGGATGGTCACATAAAAGAGAGAATGAGGAGGGCAAATGTGGTGATGAGGCAGGTCTGGGGATTGGGAAAGAAGCTATTCGCAGATGATTTTGGACGGAGAATGAAATTCTTTGATCCGCTAGTGATGAGTGTGCTATTGTATAAAGTAGAGGTGTGGGAGTGGAAGAAAAGTGGAGAGGTAAATAGAACGCAGGAGTGGTATGTAAAGTGGACCCTGGAGTTGGCAAGGAACACGTTAAAGTATATTTTCAGGAGGGAGACGGGCAGAACGAGTGTAGGAATTCTAGCAGGGAGCCGGGCGTGTAAATATGAGGAGAAATTTTTGTAAGAGGGGGGAGTAGGCTGGTTAGGGGGTGTTGGTGGGAAAAGGAGAACAGGAGAGGAGGTGGAAAGATGGAGGCTGAGAGGGAAAGGTATTTTAGAATTAATGGACTGCAGATGGATGAAATGAGAAGGATGCACGAGGAATGAAGGAAGGTTTATGACTTGGTTTTTAAAATTTTTTTTATAGCTTATTTGAAGGATTTATAATAAAATATTGATAAGAAATAAAATGTATGATAAATGAAACACTGGCACAATGTATACAAATTAAGATTCTGTGAAGAAACAGAGTTTTGAAATACAAATAATTTAGTAGGTCAAATAAGATAGCAGCCAATTTAAGATGTTATAAAATATTTTTGAAAACATCCATTAGTTAAACTCTTATCGAGATTCATCATATGTGGTTTCCTTTATTCAATGAAAATGAGAACTCAGATTGTTAGTCTAGTGTTCATCTTGGCGGGTTTCCCTTACTCTATTGGTAAATATATCTTCAAATATATGAATTAGTAAAATTTTACTAATTTCTACGGCAAATTGTATCCGATTTACTTAGAGAAAAGTTATAACGAAATATTAGTCTATAGAAATCTATAATCATCTTTAACTTTATAGAAAAACAAGAATAAGGCAATATTGTGAAAAATAAATAGTTTCCCAGTTATGCTTTCTTTTTTCAGGATTAGGGTGGTTATATGAAAAGACCGCAGTGTATCCCTCTCCCATTCTTCTTGATGTTCATCATTATGAAAGTTTCGTAAGTCCAGGGGAAATCTACCCTCTGATAGGAGGCTTTTACAAAGTACAAACAAATAAGGAACAGGAGTACATCATTGGAGTACTTTCATTCACTGATATCCCACATTTATGCCCATTAGTGGTTCCTAGACCGAATCATCCTAATACTTATGACAGAGTTAAACTGCGCATAGATGGCGACATTGCCAACGTGACTGCCCCAATATTAAATGCTGATTCTGTGAATAGTCTGTTCTTCAAGCCAGTCGGGCAAGATAACATTCGTTTTGCTGAGGTACGTCGGCTAAGCCGGCAATAGAGTGGCACATCAAAAAACAAAATTTTTTGTCAAATCAATATGTATGCATGCATCTTCGGTCCATTTCTTCATGAAAATATACCGTATGGAAGGAAAAACTAAGCCTAACCAACATCTGTCTCAATCCTTGATTGTTTCAAGGCTGGTCTTCTTTGCGTTTCTCTAAAAAATGTACCATGAGGCGGCAAAATTAAAATCAAAATTATTGTAAAGTACGTGTTCACGCGGACTCGTTAATATTATATAATTCAATAATATATCATCAGAAAAAAAATTGCAAAAACGGTTTCTTTAATTTTTGAAATCCACCTGATAACTTTTATTGCTTGCAAAATGAATCTTAATAAGATCGTATAAATGATCTTCAATGTTATTATTAACATGTTCGTGGACATATTTGTATTACGTTAAGCGCTCATAAAATTTCAAATGATTGTAATTTTCAATTCATATGCTTGAACCATTAAATTAGCTTAATTTCTCAAGGTTTACTTATAATACATATGTCTAGAATCTGAAGTCTTGCTTCTTCTCTGGATTTCATATTTCATTAACTGAAACATTGCATAGTTTAAATATTTATTCAAATCTCAGTCTGGAATAATATACAAAATTGATATATGTACACAGAATTAGTGTTATAAAGAGTTAAAGTGCTCGGAGAAATTCTCACGTGCATAAGAATATGCTCGAGAATATGCTCGACCTTTATGTGCTTTGAGAATTTAATAAACATTAGTGAGCATTTTGAATGAGGATTTTGAAAATCGTATTTTCTACTTTCATCAATAATAATTACATTGTTTAAATTTCGTGAAGAAATGTATAGCTTCAAATTGGAGATGGTGCTAAATTTTGATGATAAAAGAAATTAAAGTAATAGAAAACATTTTATTCGCTTCAAACAGTGCATTATTTAGGGTTGCTACAATATCCCAATTTCTAGATTCTTCTAGGTATGAGACCAAATATGAATTTTCAATCAAATAGTTGAATTTTCAACCCAAAAGATTAATTCTCTACCAGGAAAGACTCATTTTCAAGAAAGTTTATAAATTTTCATCTAAAAAACATCAATTTTCAACCATGATTAGAACAGTTAAAATGTCAGTAAATTTCAGTTTTTCATAAAAACAAAAAAAGATTCTTCAACCAAAAACAGAAGAATTAAATTTTCAGTCAAGACAATCAATTTAGAAAAAAAATAAAAAATAATGCTCAACCAAATAATTCATTATTGAACTAAAAAAGATGAATTCACAAACCAAACATATAATACATATTTCAATTCGCAGTTAGAAAAGTAAATTAAAAAAACGATTTTCAACAAACTTAATTAATTTTCAACTAAAAATAAGAATTTTCAACTGAAAATGGGATAGTTATATCTTCAGTTCGAAAAATTCATTTTCCACTAAAAAGAAACGAATTTTCAACCAAATAAGTTATTTTTTAATCACAATGATGAATTCTCAACCAAAAAAAAAGATGAATGTTCTATTAACAAAAAAAAAAATGAATTTTCAACTGAACAATTTTTTTTTTGCAATGGAAGAAATCAATTCTTAACCAAAAATAGAATATGGAATGTGTTACTCAATAAATAATTTGTTAACGATGAAGATTATATTTCTATCAGAAAAATGTAAATTTCCACAACTATTTAATAGTTAAAATGAATTTTTAACTATAATTATGAATCTTCAACTAAGAAAAAATTTTATTTTCAACCAAATACATGCATTTTAAACTAAAAAGATAAATTTTCAACCAAAAATAAAGTAGGGTAATTTTCAGGCAGTAAAATAAATTTCCAAACAAAAAACAAACGAATTTTTGACTGAAGAAATTGATTTTCAATCAAAAAGACGAAATTTCAACTGATGAATGAGTACTTTTCTACAAAAAAGACGGATTTTCAACAAATAGTTACATTTTCACCAAAAACAGATACATTTCCAACTAAAAATAGAATAGTTTAATTTTAAATAAAAAAAATTAAAAATATTCAAAAATATTCAAAGTTTCTTTTTCTTCAGCTTTAAAAACAATCTAATGAAACTTTTGAAATATCAATATTTTTTTCTATTTATAATTTAGCTAATTTAGGTTTATTTGCAATGAAATAATGAAATTGTCAGCAAATAAGTTGATATTTTAAATCCAAAACGACAAATTTTCTGACGAAATAGAAGAATATTCAAGAAAACAGTTAAATTTCCAACGCAAACATTGGAATGTTCGACAAAAAGACGAATTCTCTCAAATAGTTTAACGTTTAACCTACAAAAATGAATTCTTAACCAAACGACGAATTTTCAACAAAGAAAATTAATTTCCTACAAAAAAATGACAAATTTTCAACAGAATACACCAATTTGCAAACATGTGATAACATAGATTTTCAACCGAATAGTTGAATGTTCTACTAAAAACGATAAATTTCCATCAAAAAATGGAATAGTTAAATTTTCAGTTCAAAAAATTAATTTTCATATAAAAAAAAGGATTTTCAAGAAAATAGTTAAGACTTCAACCAATATAATAAATTTAAAGAAAAGTAGTTTAATTTTCAAGCCAGTACTTGAATTGTCAATTAGGAAGTTTTTTTATTTTCACCAAAAAAGATAAATTTACTGAACAAATATTAGTTTTCAACAAAAAATGGAATAGTTAAATTTTCAGCAAACAAAAATTTTTAATGCAAAAAAAAATCATTTTTGACAGAATAGTTCGATTTTCAACAAATAAAATGAGTTTTTAACAAAGCAGTTTTACGTTCAACGGAAAGGTTCAAATTCAAACCAAAAACAGGTGAAGTTTTAATGAAAATTTTAAAAGTAAAATTTTCGACTGAAAACGATCAATTTTTAACTCGAAATGGAAATACTTGAATTTTCAATTCAAAAAATTAATTTTCATACAAAAATGAAGTTTTTTGAACAAAATGTTTCAATTTTCAGCCAATAAGACGATTTTTATAAAAGTTTTTTTTTTAGATTCCAACCAAGTAATTGAATTTTTAATAAAGAGAATAAATTTTGTAATGAGAAAGAGATGCATTCACAACAACAAAAAACGAATTTCCAATAAAATTGTTAAATTGTCAACCTTTAACCAAATAGTTTATCTTTTAACCTACAAAGATGAATTCTTAACCAAAACGACGTATTTTCAACAAAGAAAATACAAACAAAATACACCAATTTACAGACAAATAATTTAATTTTCAACTAAAAGTGATTAATTTTCAGTAGAATAGATTTGAACTAAATAGCTGAATTTTGAATCGAAGCGATGAATTTTCAACTAAAATGATGAATCTGCCATTCTGCAACCAAACAATGAATGTTTCATAAAGTAGGTCAACTTTTAACAAGCAAGGAAAAAATAAATTTTCTACAAAACAGTTGAATTTTCAATCCGATGTTATTAATTTTCTACCAAAGAGATGCATTTTCTAATTGAAGAGACGAATTTTCAACAAATAAAGATTTTTCAGCCAAGACATGAGAAAATGTCAAAGAAATTGAAAATTGACTTTTTAATTAAAATTGTTGAATTCGTGACCAAACAAAAAAAATCTTTGCTACAATTACAGTCCACAGGATGTAGTAACTGTGAGAAAAGAAATAAAGATACAAGGCAAATAAATTACTAACTAAAATAATTACTGGTCCCAAACTTAATTTTCAAAATTCTCTAAGTTTACCCGACCAATTTTTCACTTGCTCTAACCATTAATATTCAAATACAATTTCGATTATGGTTTCGTGATTTTCATTGTGATGAAATAAACAGTCTCTCGTTTGAAAGATAATCTTTTTTCGTTCAGTAGAGAGAAAGTTTTGAAAACTATTTTTCCTTCAAAAGAACAAAAATTCCAGAACCATGAGCAAAATTCAAAGACTTTTCCAGGTTTTTTCAAGGTAAAAACGAATATCAGGACTTTTCCAGGCTTTCAAGAATTTCCAGGACACTAGACACCCTGAATTAATAGGGGAAAGTGGGGTATGGTGTCAGTACGGGGCATGGCGACTCTTGCGACTCTTGTTTTGATTTTTTTTTCGATTTTTAAATATTACATATTCATTTGTTAACTTCAAATTCGAACAAAAAATATTTCTCCTTAATTTCGACTTTAAATTTAAAAATTAAAAATTACTAGGAATCGATAATAAACTAGGGCTAAGCTGGGCGATCGAGCCTGGCAATATAACCTGGCCCTGGCCAGATTTGGCGCTTCATTCAAGCTTGACCCAGGCTAGATCGCCAGGCCAGGGCCTAGTTTTGCCAAGCCTGGGCCCTGTTTGGGCCATGGCCAAATTTCTACACGGAACAGGCATTATTATATATACTATATTAATAAATATTATCTGATAAAATAATTTTCAAGTGTATTTGAAAAACTATTTCAACTTCTATCATTCAATACTTTGAACTTAAAATATACATATTAAAAGATCAAAGTAGAGTTATAGCGTACTTCAACTTCTTTTAAGCTATTACGAAGATCTGCTGTGGGAACTCTTTTTTTGATTCACACTGGAGACTCATGTACGCAAGAGGAGGGCAGAATAAAAAAACTAAAAGGTGATTACTGGAGAAAAAAACGAAAAATAATCTTGATGAGTTGGTTGTGTCGTGAGCTAGAGGGCGAGGAGCTGATACCCCACACTACCATCCTTTCAATCTTCTGTCCATCGTTTCTCATATGAGGCCATCCTAAGTACCTTCACTGTACCGTTTGAGAAGCCCATTTCATGAGGCTTTGGCAGAGGGCACGAAGGGTCGAAATTGGACCAAAATCTCCTCTCTTCAGTGGTGGGAGCCAGTGGAAGAGTATCGCAAACGTCCACGGCAGGAGAGAGTCCAAGGTTCTAATATAACATCGTCTATTTCCTAGAAACGTAGGCTTTCTCGTTCCAATCACATACCCTGTTAGTGGAGAGGGAGGTAAAATCCGAAAAGACCACCCTCACTTAACCTAAGTAGTATCACTATAGAATCAGTATAGAATACTGAGTGAGGCCAATTGTATAAAGGCGCTAAAAAACCAGATCTCTATTTTCGTTTCTGGGTGGGACTCCAATACCTGAGTGGATGTGTGCCAAAACTTGACAGACGCTCGAGAACCACCTAGTGATGCATATCGATAATTTTTGGACAAAATCGAGATTTGCTTAAAACATAGTCAGATGGACCTGAAATGTAATAAAGATCAAGAATTTGCAATGAAAAAAGTTGATCGAGACGATACGATCATCTCGACTGAGTGATCGTTCATCTCGATGTGATGAGTATGGTGTTTAAGTTTTCAATTTAATCTGACGAGGTTTTTGAAAAATTTCAAAATGATCGATATGCATCACTAGAACCACCGGTATCTGATCATAATGAACTGAGACCAGGCCCTCCAAGCCTCCATGTATTTGCCTTTTTCAAAGTTTTGGTTGTCTTTGGTACGCAGTACCAGGGCACGTCCGCTGGAGGCGCCACATTCTCACTCAACAAAGGCAAGCCTGTCATCAATAATGAGACATACAAAAACGCTTGGTGAATGTATGCTTCTCATCACTGACGACAGGCTTGCCTGTGTTGAGTGAGAATGTGCTGCTGCCAGCGGACGTGCAATGGTACTTTGTGACGAAAGCCAGCAAAACTTTGAACCAAGGAAATGCATGGAGAGTTGAGGGGCTAGTCTATTGGACCACTGACTAGCCGCCGTGGTGCCGCGTACACTCAGTAGTTCCCTCCGGCTTCAGTCAGCCGCAGAGCGGTGCTTGACTGCTGAACGCCGTGCCGTAAGTGGTACCGCCCGATCATGGTCAGACTCACCACCGTTTATTTAAATTCAAATTTCAGTGTACATTCAAATTATCTTTTATTGCCAACGGCAATACCACGCTGAAAACACCAGTTCCCGTTAGATCACTGAAGTTAAGCAGTGTTGGGCGCGGTTAGTACTTGGATGGGTGACCGTTCGGGGAATACTGCGTGTTGTTGACCCGTCGTGGGGGTGGTGGACCCACACTGGTAGTATTTATCCACCTAGAAACACTACCCGAATCGGGTAGTGAGGCAATGAACTTTCGAGTTCGAAATGCTAATCAATTTTTTTTTTTTTCAAATTATCTTCCCTCTCTCCAACCTCGAACGAGAAAATTCAAAAAGGAATCAAAAGATGAGTATGAGAATTTCAGAATGGTTAGCGTTGGCGGCCGGATATGATGCGTAAACTGTAGTTTCGTACATAGCACAGAAAAAACTGAAGTTAAATTTTGTTGCAGATAAAATGTTCAGGTGTTAAAGATTACATGCTATTTGGCGAAAGTTTATCTTACGATGGAATAAAAACTGTCTGCTACGTCCTTCGCAGCAATGGAAAAACGGCGAAGTATATATGTGAAAAGCTATAGTCGGTATTGTAGGTTAGGAACAAAACCATAGCAGAAGACGCTGACAAATTATCCCGAGATGGTTTATAAACTCAGAATGATCTCATTTTCGTGTGAAGTTTATTCGACAAAGTTAATTTTTGTTGCAGAGAAACTTCCGTCGGAAATCGATGTAAAGCTTATCTTCCGTTTTTTCTGTGAGGTCATGGCTTATCCATACTGTATTTCATTAAAAATGTATGCGAAAGATAGTCGAATGTGAATTATATTAGGAAATGTATCAGAAAGGAAACATCGTTGTTGGGTCAGAAAAAACTCGCGAAAAACTAAGACAATCACCAAGATGAAAATAAAATTTGAAGAAGAAATTTCGATTGATGAAGGAAAACTGAGTCAAAAACTCATATTTTTTTGTTGAAGTGTGCGACGTTTCGTTGGCATTGGTTCGCCAACCTCATTTATGGTTGAAATATAAATTTTGACTGAAATGAAAGTCTAAAGTCAACTGAAGAAACAAAACCTTGTGTTGTTATTATACACACGTACTCATACACATATTCATGGATAATACACATTGAATTCTATCTTGTCGAGAGTCAAGCACCCAAATTTAATTTCTGTAATAATGGAAAATATATTTTGCAAAGAGCATAAATATCTTCTTTTTTAATAATATTATTTGAACTGCTGTTAATATGGATCATCTCTGAAATCATTCTTCTTTTATAGTTGGGTTCTCGATCAATGGTTTTAAAAAAATTTTTTAGACATGTCACTTCCAAACCATACATTACGATATCTGCAAACAAAGGTGAAATTGGAGAGCCCATTGGCGTGCCATTAATTTGTTTGTGAATATCGATATTAAAAATAAAAAAAGTTATTTCAAAAAGGAACTTCGTACAAGTTATGATGTCGTTGAATGGAATTTTACATTGATTGTGGATATATTCAACTCTTTTTTTCAAACTTTGTAAACCTAAGTTACAAGGGATATTTGTAAACAATGAGCTAACATCAAGTGAAAGGAGAACATAATCGTCGTCTATGTATGTATCTTCAATTTTTTCATTCAATTCAAAAATATTTTTGACATGTGAAATGGTGGGTTTAATACAATCTTCAACTCATCGTAAATGATTTTGGCTAAAAAATGTGTTGGACTGTTAATGAGAGAAATAATCGGACGAAAAGGGACATCTTGTTAATGTATTTTTGGCAGACCATAACATTTTTCCAGAACTGTATCAGTTGAAGTAAGTTCATTGTTATGGTATTCGTATTTTGAAACAATATTGTCATTGAGATTTTTTAAGATTTTTGATGTGTCTGTAGTTATTTTTAAAGGGTTTTTATTCATAGGAATGTAAGTAGATGTGTCAGAAAGCACATTAGTCATTTTTAAGTTATAAACTGATTTGTTTAAACAAACGGTGAGATTGCCTTTATCAGCATTCGTGAAAAAGATATTGGAGTTATTTTTCAAAAAAGTTTTTGTCTCATTTAATTTTTTTGACACTTCTCTGCCCTCTTTGGCTATATTAATATATTTCTCAAAGTTTTGTTAATATTAGTAGCTAATTTGTCCTTAATTTCAATTTTAAGGTCATTATGTAGATCTGACGATTGAAGAACTGATTCTACATTTTTGATAGTATCAGTAACTTCTTGTTTTGAACATTTTGAAGGAAGGTTATAATTAGGTCCTAAGGAGACAATGTCAATAATGTCTCGTGGTATTTGATTCTCTGTTAAATTTGTAAACCAATGATCTTTATTTATCATCGATCGGTTATATTGATTAGCAAATAAGGATTCAAATTTGATTTGGTGTTTTGTATTACATTTTTTATGAATAGAATTAAATTAAATTAACGATAAATCAAATAGCTTTTTTTAATATCTTCATTAAGTTCAGATTCTCAAATGTTTTTTCTTATTTTATCAAGGGTTCTACTCAAAAAATTAATATGAAAATTAATATCTCGAATTTCAGTTTCTAGTTATTTCCAAGAATAATGATTATTAAACTTGTTGAGTTGTTTTCGACAAGTAACACTGTAGAATGAAACATTTTTTTGTCGTTTGTTAAGATCTAAAATATGTTGAGGAACAACGTCATGACTTCTGCATTTCAACAAAAATTTTCGCTCAGATGTAGCTTCAGCTAATCTTCGGTTTACCGTTGACCATTTTTTAAGAGCGTTTTTCATGTTGGGTCCATAATGTTTGTCAATATATTGGAAAAAATTTGATGTTACCTGAGTCCATCTCCGATCCAAGACTCTCATTCATTGAAGAATCCAGAGATTCACCTTCCATAGTTTAATTGCAGAAGAAATTTCGATGGATGAATGTAAAAATTATGGATCGAGAACCTAACTATAAAAAAGAATTATTTCAGAGATGATCCATATTAACAGCAGTTCAAATAATATTAATAAAAAAGAAGATATTTATGCTCTTAGCAAAATATATTTTCCATTATTACAGAAACTGTAATAATAGATATTTAATTTCATTCAATGTAATCTTCATATTGTCACAAATGAAATCAAGTGGATAATCATGGTTTAACATAATTTTTCTGATTTGAAATTGTTGTGAAAATTTCTATGAGATAGTGAAAACGCTCGGTCAACTAAATTATGAACTCTATTTTTCTTTTGCTGGATAGGATGATTTGAAAAGTAACTAATAAGTGTATTTGAAGAAGTCAGTTTTTGATACCAATTCGTATTGATACGATTATCATTTCTAATTAGTGTCAAATCTAAAAAATTAATACGATTATTGTCCTGTAATTTATAGGTGAATTTTAAATTCTTATCATAGAAAGGTGTTTTCATATAAAAATTTGGTACAGAAAATGATATCTGTAAACGGAATTTTACAACTTTGATTAATATCATCAAACCTTCTATCTAAACTATCAAAAACTAAATTACAAGGAACGATAGTAAATAACGAACTGACATCAAGTGAAAGAAAAACATGGTCATCATCTAATGTAACATTTTCAAGTTTTTGTTGGACTTCGAAACTGTTATCAATGTTTGATTTAGGACTCTTGATGTCATTTTTTAAATCCTCATAAATTTTTTTTGCTAAAAAATGTATAGGACTGTTAACTAACAAAATGACTGGACGGAAAGCAAAATCTTTTTTATGGATTTTCGGAAGTCCACAACGTTTCGCTAAAACAATTGTAGTCAAAGTAAGGTGATTTTCATGATAAATACGACAAATACATTTGTTATCATTTCAATTTTGGAAATATTCACTTGAAGTGATTTTAGTTCGCTGGTTTTCAATTTTTTGCAGGTAGAAGTGTCAGATGAAAGACTATGCATCTTAGAGTGGTAGTCTGATATTTTAAGACACACTGTAATATTGCCTTTGTCAGCATTATTAAGAAGAATTCCTGGATTATTTGTCACAAACATCCTGGTAGTTTTCATTTTGTTAGCAAAAATTATGTCTTCTTTAGAAATGTAAATCTTATTTTCTTTTAAAGCATTATTAATATTATGAGTCACTTTTCCCCTAATTTCATTTTTAATATCTTTGTTAATTTCTAAAAATTGAAGAGTAGATTCTGAATCTTTAATAGTGGCAATAACTTCTTGTTTTGAGATTTTAGACGGAACACTGTGATTTGGACCAAGAGATACAATATCCACAACCTCATTCGGTATTTGAACGTCTGTTAAATCTAGAAACCAACCGTCTTTATTGTTATTGTCATGCTACTGTGTATTTGGCGATAAAGATTCAAATTTTTTCTTGTTTAAATTATTCAGTATTTTTTTTGTAGTGGTTTGAAATTTTTGTGCAGAAAGTCGAAAGAATTCTTGCATAATAATCTCATTCAAACTAGAATGTAGAATTAATTTTCTGGTTGTAACTGATGACTTTTGTAAAAAATTGATGTCAAAATTATTCTCATGAATAGACGGTTTCAAGAGTCTCCAAGCATAGTGATTATTTAGAATATTGAATTTTTTTTGCAGTTTCGAAGTCCAAAAAAAACTTAAAATGTTACATGAAATGATGACCATGTTTTTCTTTCACTTGATGTCAGTTCGTTATTTACCAAAGTTCCTTGTAATTTAGTTCTTGATAGTCTGGATAGAAGACTTGTTGATATTAATCAAAATTGTAAAATTCCGTTTAGAAATATCATTTTTGTACCAGATTTTTATATAAGAACACATTTTTCAGTTTTTATAATGATTTCTATCGACAAATATTCGGTACGCCTATGGGTTCATCATCTCACCATTTAGAGAAGTTGTAGGCTCCGGAAGCTTCGATCATGATTTCTTAAAGAAACCAATCCCAAAGCTACTGGAACGTGTACGTCATCCGCTTCTGCTCCTTCTGTCCTAGAAGGTAAGCAAGAGCGGGAAATATACGCGTGATAACATCGGGCAACACTGTTCCCTGGAGTCAGGTCTCTAGCCGCGGATGACCTTACGCGGCAGACAAGACAGTTGGAGATGAAGGTTTCACCTCTGGATACTTTTTTGGAGCTACCAATCTTTGTAGAATTTAAGAGGAACAGTGTTGACGGACCAGATGGAGTGATCCCAGGAGAACAGCCTTTTGCATCCGGTTCGCGATGAAATGAGCCTGACGCTGGCAAGCCGGAATCTTGTTGAGTTGGCTAATAAAATGAAGCTTTCATACCTCCAAGGCAGCCGATTATGAGAATTATAAGATGGACTTTGTAGCCTTGGTACAGCCTACTCAGCTCGAAAAGAAGTGCTTGATATTTCGCCTGTTTTTCTCCCTCCTTTGCCGTGATGTTACCATCGGCTGGTGCCGAGAATTCAATCACGTAAATGATCTTGTTCTTCAGATCTTGGAGGACAATGTCAGGCTTCGTAGCACTGATACGTTGAGTGGTGGACAATGAGAAATTCCAGTAGATCTTACACTGATCATTCTCCACAACTGACTCGAGTTCCCCCTGAGCGTATGGCAAGACGGGCAATAGATCAACACCATAGAAATGCCTAAGATGGTAATATATACTACTTTTAGAGCTGTATTGTGTCTCTCTATGTACGCGCAGCGTGCATATTTAGAGCATCCACTGAGAACATGTGCAAGTGTTTCGGGCTCTAGCTTGCACGCTCGGCAGTTGGTATCGCGTACAGGTATATTCATTATGCGCTCGCGGTAAACTAAGGTGTCTATGACGCCGCCTTGACAGGCAAAAAGAAATCCCTCGGTCTCCGATCTCAATCCAGCAGATAGATAGATATTTTGATGGATGCTTTTGGAAAGTTCGTGTTCACAAAAATTTTAAACTATCCACAATTACACTCCAATTTTTTATTATCGTTATAAAGACGGTACCATTTTATGTATACATCGGGAACATGTTGATTCTATCATCAATATTTTTAATTCCTATGATGAAAATTTAAAATTCACGCCAATAATCGTATTATTTTTTTAGATTTGACGCTAATTAGGAATGATAATCGTATCATTGCGGATTGGTATCAAAAACCGACTTCTTCCAATAGACTTATTAGTTACTTTTCTAACCATCCTATCCAACAAAAGAAAAATATAGTTTATAATTTAGTTGACCAAGCGTTTTTACGATCGAAAAAAAACAATAAGGATTCACGTTACACTTTATATACTTTATATAGTCAACGTCCAAAAGTTTGTTCACCTTTTAACGAAAAATTTCATCACCTATCTACGATTGTGAAACAATATAATATTAGTACGATTCCTTCCGTTAAAAAAAATGTCAGCTCTATTATAAGATTTGGTAAAGACAATACTAATAAGTGGGAAGAACAAATGTTATATATAAATTTTCCTGTCACGATTGTCCGGCATCATATATAGACGAAACAAAAAGAGCGCTAAACAAACGTATATCTGAACACAAAAATAGTAACAATAGTGAAAATGTAATCGTCAAGCATCAAAATAATTACAATCATACATTCAATTGGGATGATACAATTATTGTTGATCAAGAATCAAATTGCAACAAAAGTTCGATCTCGGAAATGATTTACATAAAATGCAATAGTTGTTAATAAAAAGGAAGATATTCATTAGTTTAATCATTTATGTTTTTCATTGATCAGGAAATTAAATTTGCAATGCGTTCCTAAAAATAAAATTTAGTTTATATGTATGCATACTCCTGATACGAGTCATCTTCATTGTCGTATTTTCATTTGCAAGATCTCATAAACTCAGTTGACTGAATATCATCGATTGTATCTGGTCATTATGAGAAATTTTTATGAATTCACGCAATGCCTCAACTAGATTGTTAACTAGAAAACAATTAATTGCCAACGTTTTCTTATGGTAAATTAATTTTTTCCTTAATTTGTGACATATCCATAATTTGTATTAAAAAAAAAAAAAGATGTCGTATGTGTATCCTGTCTGGACTGTATAAATATCTAATACGGTGTATGTGTTTTTCTATTTAAATATAGCCGGATGAGATCGGCAAATCAAGCCGACGAAACGTCGCAAAGATGAAAAGATTTTTTTTGTCTTTTTCACTCTCGAAACGAGCATCCTTATTATAAAACAATTACAATAATGTTATTATTCCTTATTATAAAACAAACCCCTTTGATTCTCCTGAAAATTGAATTGCATTAAAATTTTGATTTATAAATTTCATTTCTGTTTGTAAAAAACTAAAATACACCCAGCGTCATTAATTTTAATTGTAATATGTTCAATTTAAAAAAAATGGTTTTATTTCTTTATTTTTTATGTGTTTTTATTATATTCGTGGCTGTCTAAGTTTTGCGAGATTCTTTTATAATCTAACGCTGTTTACTTTCTCATTAATTTCCTGACAGAACTCACAGTCAACCATCGTATGTGGAAATTTTTCACAACATATACATACAGATAAATATGTCCAGTATTTAGAAAAGCACGATTTGCCGCACAATAAATAAAGTGAAGTGAAAATCTCGTTGATAGAAACAGTAGTATCATAAATTTGAAGTACCTTTCCGTCTTAAGTGTGTTGACAAAAGAGATAGCGACTAATACCAATCTTAAAATCTCTTCTGAAGAATATCTAATAGTTACACTCTGATCAGAATTATAAATAAGCATATTTGCTTTACTGCAAGAAAATGACGACTGTAATCAGTACTATATTCTTCATCTTGGCGATTTTCCCTCATCCAATTGGTAGATATAATAATATCTATAATTTATAGCGCATTTTAAACTGTAGTAAATTTATTTCCTATCCAAAATCGTTCAAACTAAAATAAATCTTTTTCTCCCATTAGAGAAAAGTGAGCCACTAAAGGCTTGTAAGTGGTTGTGTCTGGGCGTCCAGAATTCTGGACGAATAGACCACTCGTCTCGAAACGGCGATTTGTCAAGAATTCTGGACGATTAGCCCACACACACCGGAATGTCTACTCGTCCAGGAATTCTCAGCGAGAAAGTACTTGCTTTGACTTAAATCATCGTGTCAAATCTAATTTTAAAAAAATTAAATTTTATAAACTCGATTAAATCTTCAGACCGTTCAGGTTATGTTTAATGTCAGAAACTCGAATTAACCGGAAAAATTCCAAGAAATAAGGACTTTACAAAATGTTCAACCTGGTCGATCCGTTGTGCTTGATAGTTATACAGATATCGATTTTTTTACTTCTTTTTTTAATTTGCCTAACTTTTCAATGTTTATTCCAATAGGGGATTTTTTGAAAGAGAAAGGAATCTATACGAATACGTGTCAGCGACTGGTCTCATCTTGAAGCCCTTGTCTGAACCCCTTAAAAAAATGGTTGCTTTTCGATTTTCAAGAATCTGACCAATCACTTTTCTGTGATCAGTCGCTGTAACGTGTTTTCTCAAAGGGCAAGCTGGACAAGGGGTTCGCGATTCAACTAATCCATCTTCTTTTACCAGTCGCTAAAACGTATTTTTTAAAAGGGGGAGCTGGAGAGAGGGTTCGAGATGTGACTAATCACTCTTCTGTAACCAGTTGCTAACACGCATTTCTTTAAGAGGTGACCTGGACAAGGGGTTCGAGATGTGGCAATCACTCTTCTGTGACCAGTTGCTAACACGCATTTTTTTTAAAGAGTTGACCTGGAAAAGGGGTTCGAGATGTGAACAATCACTCTTCTATGATCAGTTGCTAATACATATTTTTTTATTGGGCGAGCTGACAAGTTGTTCGAGATGTGACCAACCACTCTTCTGTGACCAATTTCTAACACGTATTTTTTTAAAGGAGATGCTGGAAAAGGGGTTTGAAATGTGACTAATCACTCTTCTGTGACCAGTGGCTAACACATATTTTTTCAAGCGAGGAGCTGGAAAGGGGGTTCAAGATGTGACCAATCACTCTTCTGTGACCAGTTGCTAACACGTATTTTCTTAAGAGGTGATCTGGACAAGGGGTTCGAGATGCGAACAATCACTCTTCTGTGATCAGTTGCTAACACATATTTTTCTAATGGGCGAGCTGGACAAGGGGTTCGTGATGTTACCCATCTATCTTCTGTGACCAGTCGCTAAAACGTATTTTTTTAAGAAGAAACCTAACCTCGAAATATGATATTGAATAGTTCGAAAATTCCCTAGTATGGGAAGTGATGAGCAATTCTTACATGGGTAGATCGTCAATTGTAAATCTTATTTTCGGTTCATAATTTTTGTAATTAAAACACATTACCTGTATATTAATTTGCTAAGGCGGTAACGCATTATAAATAGGAGTTTCAATCTTTAGGCTTTACATTCCTATAATTTCCATTCTTTAGGGCTTGAAGCTTTGTATTTTTGATCACAATCAAAAGAATAGAACAAATAATGAAAGTAACAAAGATTGAAAGAAATTATATTTATAAATATGTTAATGACTTAAAAATAAATAAACAGAGTGCATGCGCTGAGAATCGTAAAAGAAACCTACCGGTTATGAAGCCGAAGCGCTGCTACCTGAGCTATCGGACAATTGAAAATATTTTTCGCCAAACTCTGCATTGCCTTTGGCGTATATTTCAAACTGGAGTTTTTCAAAAACGACAACAAAATTCACAATTGGCCGTCTCTCCTTTTTAATCTCTTTTTAGTGTTTTTTTTTCTTAATTGTATGACAGGTTGAGTCTATATGTATTTACAAATCACTATTCCTAATTTTTTGATAAAATAGTAAGATTTAGCAGAAGTAGAGAAAAATCTTGGAGGAAAAGAAAGTTCTTCGATGTTAAAATTTGCCGGATTAGAAAATGCAAGTCCGGTAAAAAAATAGCATATCTGTATACAGGACGATAATTTAAATCGATGTAAATATTCTATTCCTGCAAAATTTCTGGACAAATAGCCGATCCACTGTGGGCAGGCTATTTGTCCAGAATTCTGGACGAATAGGTGTTCCGAGACAGGTGGGCTATTCGTCCAGAATTCGATTTGAGATGTTTCGCCAGATTCTGGTAAAATTTATCGTCTTCTTCTGAAATCCAGCGGAAAATTCAGAAAAAGATAAAACAAGAATCACTGAAACATCTAAGATGACTTAAACGAATAAGCACACATTTGAGGGTACTTGCCGACCTACTAATACTTTTCTTTCAGAATTAGTTTGGCTATTTGCAAAGACCCGAGGAAAGGCCGAAGTTCATCCAGATCCCATTCAACTTAATGTTCATTATTACGAAAGTTCTCTAAATCGAGGTCGAATATGCCCTTTAACAGAAGGATTTCACACTGTGGGAACGGATAAGAATCAAGATTACATCATTGGAGTATTATCAATTACAAAAAGATGTTTGTGTCCATTACTGATTCCTAGAGCAGATCTTCCGAATGTCTATGAAAGAGTTAAAGTACGTATAGATGGCAACATTGCCAATTTGACTGTATCAGTATCAAATGAGGATCCTGTGAATAGTCAGTTCTTTCAGTATTTTTGGCCATAAAATATACGTTATGCTGAGATACACAAATAATTCAACTTGAAAGTATACATACCCGAGTAAAAATGCTTCGACTTGATTTCGACTTGGTGATGTCTTGAGTTTC
>CAKNXH010000977.1:0-15332 GCA_932178445.1 Andricus quercusramuli
TAGAAAATATTCTGTGTAGGAAACATGTTGTGTAGGAAAAATATAACAGCATTAAATTCTGCGTAGGAAATATTTTGTGTAGGAAAAATATGATCAGTATACCTTGTGTATCTTGTACGCACTTGTATCTGGAGTAATCCACTTGAAAATCAGATTAATCAATTTGTAATCCAGATAGCTTGAAGTAATTCGGTGTAATCTATAGAGTAATCTACTTGTAATCCAGATAATTGAAAGTAATTTCAGTAATCCGAACAATTAACTTGTGATCTATATCGTTTTTAGTTGAAATTCATGTATTTTGATAAAAATTCGACTTTGTCAGTAGAACATTATTCTTCCTTGTTGAAAATTCATTGTCTGGTTAAAATTCAACTTTATGGTGAAAAATTAATCTAATTTGTAGGAAATTGAACAATTTTGTTAAAAAGTCATTTTTTATTTGAAAATTCAATTACTCTGTTGAAAATTCCTCTTTTTGGATTGAAAATTTAACTAATTCAATCCAATAATTTATTTATTTTCTTGAAAATTTGAACATCGTTAAGAATCTTCTTTTTCTATTGAAAATTATTAATTTTTTAATTGAAAATTTAAGTATCTCAGTTGAAGATTCTTCAATTTAAGTTGAAACTTCATTCCTTGATTACAAATTTGACTATTTTGTTGAATATACTATATTTTGTAAAAAATTTATTTTTCCATTGAAATTGTAAATATTACATTTTTGGATAAAATTTTATCTTCTTTAGTTAAAAATTCAACTACTTGGTTGAAAGTTCAACTACTTTGTTAGAAATTCATTTTTCTGGTTGAAGATTCTTGATTTCAGTTGAAAATAATTTGGTTGAAAATTTAACTCTTTTGTTGAAAATACGGTTTTATTGGTTGAAAATTAACTTATTTAACTGAAACTTTAACTTATACAGTTTTGATTGTAAGTTTATCTTTTTCAATTGAAAATTCAACTAGGGTGGTGGAAATTCATCTATTTTGTTGAAAATTTGTATATTTTGGTAGCAAATTAATATTTTTCGTTGAAAATTCAACTACTTAGTTAATATTCGAACTACTTCTTAAAAATTCATTTTTAATTTTTTGGGGGTTTCAGTTAAAAATTCTTCTCTTTGGTTGAAAATTTAATTATTTTGCTAAAAATTCGTTGTTTTTTTGTTGAAAATTTATTATTTAAATGAAGATTTAGCTATTTCAGTCGAAGATTCTTCATTTTAGTTGAAAATTCATCTCCTTAATTAAAAATTGGACTATTTTACAGAATATTCGATATTTTGAAAAAAAAGTAATTTTTGTACAATGGAAATATTAGTGCTTCATTTTGGTAGAAAATTTATATTTTTAGTTAAAAATTCAACTGTTTGGATGAAAAGTTATCCTTTTTGTTGAAAATTCAACCGCTTGGTTGAAAATTCATGTATTATTTTTAAATTCATATTTTTTGGTAGAAAATTAATCTGCCCAGTTGAAAATTTATATTTTTGGCTGAAAATGCAATTATTTGGCTAAAAATTAGTCTACTTTGTAGAAAACTAATCTTCTCGCTTAAATTTTTTTTTTTTTTTTGGTTGAAAAATTCAATTTGTTGGTTAAAACATATTCTACTTTGGAGAAAATTCAACAATTTTGTGAAAAAGGTTCTTTTTGTTAAAAGTTCAACGGTTTTGGTAAAAATTCGTCTCCTTGGGTTGAAAATTCAACTATAGTGTTTTTAGAAAATTCAGGGATTTGGTTGACAATTGACATTTTTTTTCAAAGAAAAAATAATTTTGTTGAAAAGTATCCTTTTTGTTTGGAAAGTTAAAAGGTTTTGTTGAAAATTCGTCTTTTTGGTTGACTTCAACTGGGTTTTTATTTAAAATTGAAATTTGTTTGGGCTAAAATATCAATTATGCATTATATTTTTTTATGAAAATTTGTGTCTTTTGGTTAGAAATTAATCTACTTTTGTAGAAATTTCCAGAGTATCGTTAAAAAGTAAATATTTTATTGAAGTCAGATTGAAAAGAACTTCATTTTATTATGAATAATTTTCGCAAAGAAGCTAGAAAAATATTCATAATCAAAAAATAGAATTAAAAAACAATCTAACTTTTTGGCTCATTAGAGACAAAAATAACATAATGAAAAATTGTTTGAAGATTCTTCATTTTAGTTGAAAATTCATCACTTTGTTTGAAAATTCAACTATTTTATTGAAAAATCATTGTTTTTTAGGTAAATATTTATTTTTGAACTGGAAATTCAACTATCTCATGTTTGGTGAAACACTGATATTTTTTATTAGAAGATTCAACTATTTGGCGGAAAATATATCTTTTTTAGCTGAAAATTTATGTATTTTTTTAAACATTCGTCTTTTTCGATAGAAAATTTATGTTCTTGGTTAAAAAATTCAATATTTTGTTGAAAATTTAACAAGTTTGTTTGAAAATTAAACCATTTTAGTTAAAAATTCGCGTAAGTCTAGTTTATGCGGAGTAATCCACCATAATGTTTTGTAGTTCAGAGTAATCCTATATAATCGGGAGTAATCTTATGTCATCCATACTTATTTTGTATATAGGGGTAATCCAGAGTAATCCGAAGTAATCCCCCTCCGCTGGACCGCATTTTTAGGAGTTGTTGTAGATGAAGTAGAAATCACTTTTTTAAATTGACCAAAATTATTAAAATATTGAAAACTTAAATCTTGCTACGATTACAAGTAAATTCCCGGTGTGTAATTAAATTCCCGGTCATTTCCCGGTCAAGTCGCCACCTTGGAAATTCATTTTAGACCTGAACCTATAGATGAAAACTCGTAATTTTATGGAGGAAGATTTCGTGTTAGCCGTAGTAAGTCATAGGGTGACCTCTATATATTCAAAATTAAAACCAACGGAAGTAAAAAAGTAGATTTCTTATTTTATCGATCGCTGATAATTATTTCGATTTATTTGTTTTCACTATTACTTTCAATGTAAGTTGTCATTGAAGATATTATATCTTTGGTTGTTATGGCTGACTTTCTCGATACACGGCGTTAAATAAAATGTATTTCAGTAATTTGTCTACATTTCTAATCCAGTCGCAGATGTTCTTCTTTATCCTGATATGCGCGTTTTACTTCGGCGTCCCATGCTTCTTATTTTCTGAACTGATTGATTAATTATTTTTTAAGGTGTTTGTTAAGTTGTTGAATGACTGTATATTAATTAAATTTTCATTAACTGATTCCATTTTATGAATAAATAAAATTTTCAGGAGTAAAGTTGAAATCTTTTATATGATAAAAGGTAAACTCCATAGAAGTAATCGATATGTCATCGAATATTGGATATGATTTGTATAATAAAAGTTTATTTATATTTAAAATGCTTCTATTCTAATTTCGTAATTTTCAAAATGTTTACGATGTTGTGAGATAATTATCTAAATTCAACCTTAAAAATTATATGTGAATTTGTTTCAAGTCTTTCTGGAAATAGTTAAAAAGATTATAAATAATTGAAATTTTTAGAAAAATATGAAATAAAAATTATTTCGATGTTTCAGTGCAAATAATATTGTTGACTGATTTTTATGTTGTGAAAAGATGAATTAACTATTAATAATTATTAAATGATTTTTTTTCTTCAAAAAGTGAATTACAAAATAGATTGAATTGTTTTCAATTAAGTCACATAAATTGATTATTCACATGAACGTTATGTGATTCAATATTGGCTGCTATTTTTATGATAGAACTGTATTTTTCCTTCAAAATATCTCCATTACAATTATATATTTTTTACAAATATTTGTGTTGTTGTGAAGTGAGTATCCAAATGCAATTTTTAAAATTATATGTGCATATATTTCAATTTCTCCTGGTATTACTTCGAAAGGTTATTAATGATTGAAATTTTCAGATAAATATTAAATACAAGTTATTCTAATATTTCAATGAAAATAATTATTACATGCGCTGTCTATATTTTGAACTCATTAATTAAATATTGACTGTTTCTGTAAAAAATTACATTTTCTGAAATTAGTTGAAAGATGATTCATCAATTAAATTTAATAAAAGAAAAGTCAAAATGTATAGAAAAATATATATAAAGTAAAAATCATTTCAAAGTTTCAATTAAAGTAATTTTTTCATACTTTTTATGTTGTGAACTGATTAATTAAGACTTAGCTGATTAATTTTGTTCACAATATCAAATTACATTAAAATTGAAATTCAATATTCTTTAATTAAGTAACATAAATTGATTATTTACTTCGAGATCATCTAATTGAATATTGACTATAATTTGTATAATAAAAGTTTATTTATACTTAAAATAGCTCTATTCCAGTTGCGTAAATGTCCAATTGTTTGTGAGGTTGCGAAATAAGTATCTGAATTCAATTTTCGAAATTATATGTACATATGCTTTCACTTTCCCTGGAATTAGTTTAAAAGGTAAATCAAATTTAACAATGAAATTATTGTAAAAATTCCCGTCGCCTGAGAATTTAGGCAAATCTTTCAACTTCAAAATACACCTCACGGTTATATCTATTAATTATAACAAGAATGATTGATAAATTAATTCAAATTTCCATAACAATATAAAGTAAAAATTATTTAAATGTTTCAATAAAAATAATTATTTGACACTTTGCATGTTCTAAACTGATTAATTAATCATTAGCTGATTAATTTTTGTCACAATATTGAATTACATAAATATTGAATTTCAATTAATTTTAATTAGATAACATAGATGAATTTAAAATGAATTAAAATTGAATATTTAAATGAAAATATTTTTTTATTACTTTTTATGTCTTTAAATAATTGATTAATCATTGATTCTATTGGAACTTAAATTTTATATTCAGAAATGAAAGTTTAAGTTTAAAAAAAATATGAAGTAAAAATAATTTGATTGTTTCGATGAAAATAATTGCTTGAGGGTTTTCATGTTATGAACTGTTCAATTAATTATCAGTTGATTAAGTTTAACCACAATATTAAATTACGTGAAGATTGAATTTGAATTGTTTTAAATTCAGAAACATAAATTGATCATTTACTTTCAGTTTATGTAATTGAATACTGGATATAATTTGCATAATAAAAGTTTATTCAAATTTGAAATACCACTAATTACATTATTTTTGAAATGAATCTGATGTTGTGAAACGAGTGTCTGCATTCAATTTTCAATATTGTATGTGAATACGTTTTTATTTTTTCTGAAATTAGTATGGAAGGTTACTAATACATTATATTTTCAGAAATGATAGTGCATTTAAAAAAAAATGTATCCGGATTTTCATTTCGAAATTATATGCAAATGTATTTTAATTTTCTCTGAAATAGTTTAAAGGGTTATTAATAATTCAAATTTTCAGAAAAATATGATGTAAAAATTATTTCAATGATTCAATGAAAATAATTCTTCAATGCTTTTTGTGTTATGAAATCAAGAATTTGATTGGTCAAAAAATTTGAACGAATGAATATAGTGATTCGAAAATTGAGTAAAAGAGAAACATGAATACAAAAGTTAGCGCGCGCTTACGCGCGCACGTGATGGTCTAGTATAACATGCAAAAATAAAATAATGTAAAATTTAAATCAAGTATTATAAATTGATGCAAGTTAAGAGCAATCTTTGTCCTCTCTTTATATGGCTGTCTTTCCGGAACTGAGAAGCAAATAAATTGCCGGGAAACCCGACTACGTAAATATACGACTCTACGTGTGCTTTTGCAGACGTACTGAGTGAAAGATGAATATTTCAACTGAGGATTGTGGACATACTTTCAGGGTCGTGAATCGCGCACGTTATGATTTTTTCTCCAAGAATTAGACCTGTGTAAATTTTAGTATGCACACAGTCATGATGTAAATTAAATTTAATGCTAGGGTAGCTAGAAATTCTGAGAATTTTCAACTCTGCTTCTTTTTTTTGAAAATAATGTTGTCTGCTATTTGTATTCTAAGTTCAATATATTTTTAAGCAAAAATTACTCATTTTTAACAGAATTGTTTAATTTTCAATCAAATATATCAATTTTTAACCAAATAGTTGAATTTTTTACCAAAAAATATCAATTTTCCATAAAAAATTAAATAGATAAATTATCAGTTGAAAATTAATGTTTAACAACAAAGAAACGAATTTTTGACAAAATATTTCAATTTTCTACCAAAGAGATGAATTTTCAATTGAAATCATGAATCTTCAACTGGAATGGTTATACTCTCAATTATTTTTTTTTTGTGAGAAAATTATTAAGTTTTCAACCAGAGAGATGAATTTTCAACTAAAATGATGAAGCTTCAACTGGAATAGCTATACTACAAGTTAAAGATTCATTTTTAACTGAATAAATAAAAAGCATTTTTCAATAAAATAGATTTTCAATCAAAGAGATAAATTTTCAACAAATTATATAAATTTTTTACAAATAAAAGTTCATTGTCAATAAAATAGTTGAATTTCCTACTGAAGTAGTTAATTTTTAATCCAAAAAGACGAATTTTGAACCACAAAAAAATAAATTTGTAATATTTATTTATATGTTTATTATATATTATTTATATTATATATATTTATATTAGATATTATATATTTATAATTATTATATTGCTGAATTTTCTAAAAGTCAAATTATTTTCAAAGAAAAGAGAAGAATTTTCAACAGAAAATGCAATATTTGATATTTCTGTCGAAATAGATTTTACTTTCGAATAAAAAACATTTAATGTCAACCATAGAAGAAAATTTTTCAACAAAACAGTTAAATTTTCAAAAAAAAAAGTAAACTTTCAAGCAAATTTTTTTTAATTTTCTACAAAGTAGATTAATGTTGAACTGAAAAGTAGCATTTCCAACCAAAAATATGAATTTTCACCTAGAAGAATAACTTTCTACTCATAAAGACGAATTTTCAACAAAACAAATGAATTTTTAACAAAATATTTGAATTTTCAACGAATTAGTTCAACTGCTAAACAAAAGATAGAATAGAATAGTTAAATTTTTAAAACAAAACACCACTTTCCCCAAATTGTTGAATTTTGTACAAAGTAGATTAATTTCCAAAAAATAATTTGATTTTCAACCAAGAAAATCAATTTTTAATCAAAAAAATTAATTCTCAACCAAGAAGATTCAGTTTTTACTGAAAAAATGAATTATCAACAGAATACACGACTTTTCAACTAAGTATTTGAATTTTCAACACAAAAAGATCAATTTTCAGCGAAACAGTTGAACTTTTAATTTATGAATATAAATTTTGAGCTAAAAATGAAATATATAGTTACATTTTCAATGAAAAAAATCATTTTTACCGAAAAAGAAGGAATTTTCAATAAAATAGTTAAATTTTTAACTAAAAGGATAAAAAAGGGGATATTCAAATTTTGAGTTAAAAAATTAATTTTGAACCAAGAAAACCCTAATTTTCAATCAAAAAGATATTATTTCAAGCAAGAAAACTAATTTTCTACTGAGAAGGAGGAATTTTGAACCAAATATTCCAATTTTTAACAAAGCATTTAAGTTATCCTGTCGACCAAAGATGAGAATTTTCAAACCAAAAATTTCTTTCGACAAAATACATGAAATTTTTACAAAAAAAGTTAATTTTTGACAATAAAGTTGAATTTTTCACTAAAGTAGTTCAATTTTCACCCCAAAAAGACCAATTCTCAACAAAATAATGTAATTTTTAACAAACAAGAAGATACTTTCACAAAATTGTTGAATTTTGTACAGAGTAGATTAATTTCTAACGAAGTAATTGAATTTTCAACCGAAAGCATTTATTTTCGAACGGAAAGATTCAGTTTCTACCGAAAAAAATGAATTATTAACAAAATACGCGAATTTTCAACTGTAAGTAGTTGAATTTTCAATACAAAAAGATAAATTTTCAACCAAGCATTCGAATTTTTAATTAAAAGATACAATTCGCCAACCAAAAATGGAATACATAGTTACATTTTGAATTTAAAAAACTCATTTTTCACAACCAGCAAAGACAAATTTTCCGCAGAATAGTTGAATTTTTAACAAAAAATATAAATTTACAATCAAAAATGGAATTTCCAAACTATCAGTTAAAAATGAATAAAAAAAAAGACTAATTTTTAACCAAATAAATGATGTTGCAAGCAAGAAAACTAATTACCTACCTAAAAAGATAAATTGTCAACCTAGTAGTTTAATTTTCAACTAAAAAAGATAAATTCATATTTAAAGATAAAATAGTTAAATATTCAGTTGAATAAAAAATAATTTTAATACAAAAAAAAGAATTTTCAAGAAAATAGTTCAATTTTTAACTAAAAAGATAAATTTACAGTCAAAAATTGAATGTTCAAATTTTTAGTTAAAAAATGAATTTTAAACAAAAAAAACGAATTTTCAACCAAAAATATGACATTTAGAGCAGAAACTCTAATTTTCTACATAAAAATACGAATTTTCAACCAAGTAGTTGAATTATCAACTAAAAAAGATGAGTTTACAATTAAAAATGAAATAGCTAAATTTTCAGTTAAAAAGTTCATTTTGAACTAGAAAAGAATTTTCAAAAAAATTAGTTAGATTTTACACAAAAATATTGAAATTTGTTAACAAGAAAGATTAATTTTTAAGTAACAAGAATAATTTTCGACCAAAATAGATGAATTTTGTAACAAAATACATGAATGTTCAATTATTTTATTTGGAAATGAAGTTCAATAAAATACCATGAAATACATTTTTACTTCAATAACTTTTATTTTTAGACAGCTTCACATGGGTGTTCTCTTACAATGCAGATGAAATAATTGTGCAACTCTAAACATTTGCATGCAACTTTGGAAAAACAATCTAAAATGAAAGCGCGTATTAGCACCTATGTTCCCACCTGCTGCTGTTGTAAACTCTTTTGATTCTGAAGAATGTGCCATCATATCCAGAATTTTATTACAATTTTCTATAGAAATACATGGCAAATGAGATGAGCAATTATTTTTAAAATTTAGTAATAATAGTTTAGTAAATACAAATGAAAAAGGAAAGGTAGAAACTGATGGAAGAGGCGATAAAAATGATCAGTACATGCATCGTAGATAACCACCCACAGTTAACTTATACTAAATATATTTCACAAATATTTCATTAATCTTTCAAAACATTCCTTAAGTTAAATCAAAATAATTTCCCAAAGTTTTGAAAAATTTCATAAAGATTGCACAAAGATCCATACCGGTATCTAAGATGTTCACTCTTCAAAAACCGAAATTAAAAACGTGAAGGAGAGAGATGAAAAAAATATTTATAGTTCTAATAAATTAGGAAAAAATATATTGCAAGGGAACAATTAGTCCAGATAATTAAACTACTGAAAGCAATCAACCAAAAGAAAAAAGACTGTAATTAATGGAAAGGGAAGTTTTTATTTGATTGAAAATACAATCTTCGTTGATTCCGTGAACAAATCGAACCTATTCGTTGAAAAATTACCAACCTCCTAATTCGTAAATGAAAATTGTTTAAATAATTATTATTTCTTGGAAATTTGCGAAGCATCATAGAAAAAAGTAATCGGAAAGATATTCTTTGATAATTCTGTAAAGAAATTGAGCCTATCTGTTGAAAAATAGCAAAAATCTGAATTTGTTTATTAAAATTGTTTGAATGATTAATAATTATTGTAAATTTGCAAGGTTTCGTAGGAAAGAGGTATGGGAAAGACATTCTCAGTTGTATCTGTTAAAAAATTGTACCTATTCCTTAAAAAATAGCCAAACTCTGAATATGTTTATCAAAATTGTTTAAATAATTGATCATTATTGGAAATTTTAAAAGCATCATTAAAAAAAGTAATCAGGAAGATATTCATAGATGATTCTGTAAAAAATTGATCCTATTTGTTAAAAAATAGCCAAACTCTGAATTTGTCTATGAAAATTGTGTAAATAATTAATAACTTTTGTAAATTTACAAAGCAACATATAACAGAGTCATCGGAAAGACATTTTAAGTTGACTCCGTAAGCAACCAACGAGATAAATTTTAAACGAAAGTGATGAATCTTCTACTGAAATAGTTATAACTTCAGTTGAAAAATTAATTGTTCATAAAAAAATGTTTAACAAAGTAGTTAAATTTCCAACTAGAATTAGGAAACTTCAATTGAAATAGTTATACAAATGTTACAAAATAACAAATTGACAAAAAAAGTTATGAAAAACATTTAAAGTCAACAAAAATGGACTAATTTTCAACTAAATAGTCAACTTTCCAATTAAAGAGGATACCTTCAACTAAAATTGTTTAATTTTCAACAAAGTTTTGGAATTCACAAAAAAAAAATTCAGTCAAACAGTTGAATTTTCAATAAAAAAATGACTTTTTTTAAAGTGGACTTTTATGCAAAATGGAATAATTTTGAACCAAATAATTGAATTTTGAACCATAAGCATTAATTGTCAAACAAGCAGATTCATTTTCTGTCGAAAAAAGGAATTAAGAACAAAATACACGAACGTTCAACCAAATAATTGAATTTTCAACCTCAAAGTCAGCCAAAAAGTTGAATTTTCAAATAACAAAATAAATGTCTAAACAAAAATGAAATAGTTACATTTTGAATTAAGAAAAATAACTTCTTACAAAAAAACGCAATTCTCCAACAAACTAGTGACTATGTTAACCAAACAGTTGAATTTTCATTTTTAAAAAACTAAGTTTCAACTATTTTCAGCTAAGAAGTTAAATTTCCACGTAAAAAAGATAAATTTTCAACAAAAAATGGAATATTCACATTTTCGCTAAAAAAATGTACTTATAAGCAAAAAAAAAAAAAAACGATCTTTCAACAAAATAATATTACATTAAGCAGTTGCATTTGAAATTTAAAAAAAATCATTAAAAAACTCGAATTTCCAAGAAAATACATAAACTTTTAACCAAGAAGTTCAATGTTCAACTGAAAAAGAAAATTTACAATGAGATTTGAATTGGGCAATTTTCAGTGAAATAAATTAATTTTGAATTCAAACTTGATTTTTCAATTAAAATAGTTACACTTCCTACTAGAATTTTTCCATATCCAACTAAGAAGAATTATTATGTACCAAAAAAATGAAATGTTAACAACATACATGAACTTTTAACTAAGAAAGATAAATTTTCACCAAAAATGTAAAAGTTAAATTTTTACGGGACTTGTATTTATACCAATTAAAATTATTAATAATTAATTAGTTATTATAAAATATCAATTTCTACTTAGAAGGTGTTTTTCTATTGGTTATACAAGAGTAAAATCATTTCTGTACAATTAATGTTTTGTTAATGCTTACGTTAATGGAGATAATAAAATTACTTGGAATGAAATACAATAATTGGAATGTTTTTATTATTTCGAAAGTTTTGTATGTGTTGAATTTTAGCAAAAAATTGTAGTTTCTAGGAAATTTCTTTGCACTTTTCTACATTTTTCAACAATTTTCAAAAGGATTTCCATTTTTTGTATAAAAAATTTTTTAAACTAGTAGAGAATTACTAAAGAAATCTACTAAGAGCTACAATTTTTTGTTAGAATTTAAAGACATTAGCAAAATTGTAGAAACTATCTAATTGCAAGTTTTCGCAAAAAATAAAAATTTTCACATGGTTGTACTTTATTGTATTTTATTTTAAAAATAAATTTTCACTAGGTGATTCATGAGATTGATAACAGTTCCAGTGGCCTAGAAAAATGCTTTTCTCTAGTTCAATTGAATTCAATTAAGTGGCATTATTTATTATAAAAATTATTAAAAGTTAATATTTTATACGTATAATATGTTTTATTACGAAAAATGACAGAAAGTAATTTTTACCTTTGATTAAAGGTTTTTTGTTGACTAGTTATATTCTTTCACCAATGTTATTTATAATAATTTCTTCAAAGTTGCTGGCGGATGAAAAAAGAATATAATTATCTTGGAAAATAAAATTTTCATTGACACTTCACTCATTTATGATTTAATTTTCAAATATAAAGAAAAAATCAGACAAAGTTTTTTTCTTAAAGCTTACAGCTTGATTTTTTTTATTGTGGTTGAATTTTCAACGCAGAAGTGGAATTTATAACAAAATCATTAAATTTTCAACAGAATAAATATTTTTTCAACAAAATAGTTGAATTTTTAACAAAATAATTGAATTTTCAACAAAATAATAATTTTTTTAACAAAAAAATTGGTTGGATTTTTTACAGATTAATTAAATTGTCAAGAAAATAGTTGAATTTTAAACAAGAAAGTTCTACTTTCAACCAAATAGTTGAATTTTCAATAAAAAAAAAGATTAGTTCTCAACAAAGATATAATAGTTGATATTTCAAACATTACTAATTTTGATTTGAAATACTAAAAAAGAAAAACGTGTTTTCAAAGAAGCAGTTGAATTTTCGAACGATTTTTTGTAAAAATAGTAGAATTTTCAACCAAATAATTGAACTTTTAACAAAAACAAAATCAATCATCAGCCAAGCTGTTGCATTTACTACCAACTAGTTGAAATTTTAAGCAAAAAGGACGAATTTTCAAAAAAAGTTGAATTTCTAACCAAATAATTGAAATTTCAAACTACAAAGCTGAATTTTCAACCAAATGGTCAAATTTTTATATAAATTAAATTTTCAACAAAATAATTAATTCATTAATAAAAAAATTGATTTTCTAATAAATTAATAGAATTGCCAACTAAAATTATGAATCTTTGAAAAAAGAAAATAATTTTTAACAAAGAAGTTCAATTACTTTTCTTCGATGTGTAATACTGAAAGTGAAATTCCGCGATAATTATAGTTTCTATGCAATTCTAATATTTGGTTTAAAATTAATCTTTCGGGATGAAAATTTACCTATTTTTTAAATAAAAATTCAATTCATTTTATTATAATTTTTTTTCTAACTGTAAATTAAACTATATAAGTTTTGTTTAAATCTTTGTAAGTTGGGACTTTAGCTATTTGGTAGAAAACTTATCTTTTTTAGTAAGAAATTTAACTATTTGGTTTAAAATTCGTATTTTGGTCGAAATTCAATTCGCTGGGTTGAAAATTCATCTTTTAGGTTGAAAATTTGGTCAAAAATTAATTTTGCCGATTGGGAATTTAACTATTTTATGAACAAAAAATTTTCAATTAATTTTTTTAACTATAAATTGAACTATTCAAATGTTGATTGAAATTTCATCTTTGTTAGTTGAAGATTCAACTATTTGGTTGAAAATGTATCTTTTTTTGGATAAAAATTCAACTATTAGGTTGAAAATTCGCGTATTTTGTTGAGGTTTCATCTTTTGGTTGAAAATTAATCTTCTAGATTGAAAATTCATTTTTTTTTGTTGGAAATTCAACTGTTCCAGTTGAAGTTTCATCATTTTAGTAAAATTCATATTTTTGGTTGAAAGTTCAACTACTACAGTTACAAATCAATCATTTTAGTTGAAAATTAATCTCTTTGATAGAAATTGAACGATGTAGTTAAATATTAACTCTTTATTAAAGATTGTTTTTTTCTTGGTTGAAAATTACACCAATTTTGTGGAAAATTAAAATATTTCGTTAAAAATTTAGCATTCTGGTTGAAAATGGAACTATTCTGTTGAAAATTTGTTTTTTTTTTTGACGAAAACTAATTTTTTACCTCTCAATTAAGCTGTTCAATTATCGGTTGAAAATTTAACCTTATTAGTTGAAGATTCAATTCTTTGGTTGAAAATGTATCTTTTTTAAATAAAAATTCAACTATTAGGTTGGAAATTCGCGTATTTTGTTGGGAATTCGTCTTTTGGTCGAAAATTAATTTTCTAGGTTAAAAATTTATTTTCTTTTTCAATTCAACTGTTCCAGTTGAAGATTCACCATTTTAGTGAACTTCATATTTTTGGTTGAAAATTCAACTATTCCATTTACAGATTAATCATTTTCGTTAAAAATTAATCTTTTTGATAGAAATTAAACGATTTAGTTGAATATTAACTTTTTTGTTGAATATTGTTTTTTTTCTCGGTTAAAAATTACACTAATTTTGTGGAAAATTAAAGTATTTAGTTGAAAATTTAGCTTTCTAGTTGAAAATTGAACTATTCTGTTGAAAATTTATTTGTTTTTTTTTTGGACGGAAATTAATTTTTTACCTCTCAATTAAACTGTTCAATTATCGGTTGAAAATTTATCTTTGTTAGTTGAAGATTCAATTCTTTGGTTGAAAATGTATCTTTTTAAGATGAACGTTCAATTATTAGTTTGAAAATTCGCGTATTTGGTTGAAAATTCGTCTTTTGGTCGAAAATAAATCTTGTAGTTTGAAAATCCAGTTTTGATTGAAAATTTGACTGTTCCAGTTGAAGATTAATCATTTTATTGGAAAATTGATCTCTTTGGTAGAAATTATACGATTCAGCTAAAAATTAACTTTTTTCTTGGGAATTGTTTTTTTTCTGTTAAAAACTAAACAACTTCTGTACAAGATTGAAGTATTTAGTTAAAAATTGTTCTTTCTGGTTGAAAATTTAACTACTTCATTAAAGAAAAATTGTTGTTTAATTTATTTTTTTAAATTGAAAATTGAACTATTCAATTTCTTCGTTGAAATTTTATGTTTTCCAGTTACAAATTCAACTATTTGGTTAAAAATTCAACTTTTTGAGTTACAAATTCAATTATTTGGTTTAAAATTTACAAGTTTAGCTAAAAATTCGTCTTTCGGTCCAAAAATTAATCTTCTTGATTAAAAATCCATATTTTTGGTTGAAAATTCAACTATTCCAGTTAAAGATTCGTCATTTCAGTGAAATTCATATTTCTGGTTGAAAATTCTTGTATAATAGTAGACCTAAAGACTTCATTTATTTTACCTGCTTTTTGTATAGCAGTCTCACTCTTAGAAATCGTTCTTTATGATATTTGAGGAGCGGGCCATTGTGCCCCACCTTCCTCAAGAATTACCATTTCTTAAAAAAATTAATATTTACCATTGAAAGTGAAATTCCACGATAATTATAATTCTTGTGCAATTTTGAAGACTGACTCCTTTTAAACTAGTTGCCGTTTCCTACTGTTGCAGTGTGCAGTGTACAGCATAGTCAGTAGACGTTTTATGACTATGAATGGGTTTTTTTCACGTCCCGGTTTTTTGTTTGTAATTT
This sequence comes from Andricus quercusramuli, assembly GCA_932178445.1. Classification (NCBI taxonomy): domain Eukaryota; kingdom Metazoa; phylum Arthropoda; class Insecta; order Hymenoptera; family Cynipidae; genus Andricus; species Andricus quercusramuli. Next base: position 15,192 of record CAKNXH010000977.1, read on the forward strand.
GTTTTAGCAAGTCTTAGCCAAGTCTTTCTTGACACTGGTTAGTGGGCCTTGGGTGACATTATCGAGGCGTGTCCAAAGTCAGGCCCTGTAACGACTATGAGGTGCAACTGTGGAGAAAGAGAGACAGCTTGAGGGGGGGGG
>CAKNXH010000977.1:15432-39928 GCA_932178445.1 Andricus quercusramuli
CGGGGGCGGGGGGGGGGAGGGGGCAATGCCCACATGGATGTCACCTATCCTGAGTGGGAGACTTCTCAAGCCTAGGTATAAGTACTGAGATGATTCTGACAAATCGTCACATATCGTATTCAGTCGACAATATTCGATCATTGTCTGTGTGTGTTTTATAATTATCGACAAAGGTGTGTGACAATTTTTTTTTCGAAAATTTACAACGTTTGATATTTTTAAATATTAGTTGGTGAACATATTTTTTAATAATTCAGAGATGAAGCTAAAATCTTTTACCCAAGAAGATGTGGAAATTAATAATAGTGTTTTCAAATTGACTGCGTTTAGTTGCCCGGAAAAATTGACGAAGATGGAAAAGTCGAAAATAAAAAATTCTAGAATTGGGAATAATTACAACGCGATGAAAAGGCTTATTGGGATCCTAAAAAAATGTGGTTAATTTGGAATCGATAGATATGCAGCTTGGTTAACGACGTTTAAGAAAATCTTCAAAAAATTTCTTGTTTGGAGAATTTTCAAATTTTTTCAAGTTCCAATTTTTTTACATTACTGGAGGACAAAAAGTTTTCTTGATTTTTTGTGGATTTTGACTAATCATTTTCTGAAAATAATTCCTATTTCATTCTTTCCCTTTGTCGAACTAAATTCTTAACGCCCGTTTAAATAGGATATTTTTTTGAGTACTTAAAAACATTCCAGTTTTAAAAATCTCCTATGAATACAATTGCCAAGACCCAGGAATCAAAACTGAAATTACAGCAAATTTTTTTAATTTTATTTTGGTATGCAAAAAAAATTTTTTTTTTTTCATTTGTGGTCTTAAGGGGACTATAAAATTTTAATAATAATAATAATAATTTTAATAATATTAACAAATTAGGAAATTACCGTATAATGAAATTCCCGACAGTCTCAAAGAATAAACAAAAATCTCAATAAACATTACTTATTCATTTAAGAAAAAATCTACTATTTTTAATAAGAATAAAAATTTTTTAATGTTCAAAGTTTTTCTTAGGTTATTGTGTGAATTTGAAATAACATGTTCTCAAAACTTGAACTTTAATTTTTAAACAAAAAAATTAAAAAGGAATCCTTGGACGAGAAAAAAATTCTCCCTAAATTTTCTTCAAATCTTATAAAATTTTCAAAATGAACTTTGTGGGATTCAATTTAGCACTGATTTATATCCAAATATTTTTCCAGTTTTTAATTGAAAATTTTATTTTTGAAAAAGTTTTTCATAATGTTTTTAAATAGTATGCAGATTTTTGAACAAATTTTTTAATTCAAAAATATATTTTTTCTGTTATTGTTATTTAAAATTCGAAAAATAATTTATAAAAACTGTAGGCATTAAAAAATTGTTTGGTAAAAAATTTTAATTATTGTATTTATGATAAATAAACAATATTCATTGAAAAATAATATTTTAATTATTTAGATTTGGGAATTTTCTAGTTTGGAACTTTTTATAATTAGAAATTTTCGGTCGAGAGTTTTTAAATTCAGTGATATTATAACTTGTTCGCGAATTTTATTATTAGGGAATTCTCAAATTTAAGATTTTTATATTTCGGCAATTTTATAATATCGGAAATTTTCTATTTGGACTATTTTCTTTTTCGGGAATTTTATGTTTCTGGATTTTTCAACCGTCCCATTAAATTTTTGTTTGAGTATGTATGGATTTTTCAAGCGTAGAAATACGACAGAAAAAATTCGAAAAGAGCAAGGAATCAAAATTAGAAATGTACCAAATTTTGAAAATGCTGAAATTTGTACCTGTCTAATGAAATTATTTGTGATCATTTGAGTTTGAAAATTAATTTGAGAATGTGGTCACTTTTTGAGAATAGAAATACACTACAAAAGTTGAGAAATCAATGGAATGGAAATCGAAAACAGGAATTTTTAAAAATTCTGAAGCGGTTTTTATTTCGTTTGATATTCTCATTCAAATGAATTGAATGAAAATAATTGAATAATTGAATTAATATTAATAATAAATTGAATGAAAATTTATATTTTTTAAATTCAATAAACACCTAGTCAGCATTTTTTAAAGTTGCTTTTTCCAATTTTGACTACTGGGTCTACTCAATATTTTTGCTAGTGTATTTCTACGCTTAAAAATTGCACACGTTCTTGAAAAATGTTTTAAACACAAAAAATACTATTAAATACCAAATTCCGAATTTTCGAAATTTTCTGTAATTCCAATTTTGTAACCTGGGTCTTTTCAACTTTCTTCCTAGTGTGCTTTTATACTAAAAAAAGCCACACATGCTCAGAAAAATTTCTAAACCAAATGTTATAAAGCCAATTTCGTTAAATATCCAAAATAATGTATTTAAAACATTCACTGTATTTGCCATTTAGATTTCTGGGTGTTGCCAATTTTTTTTCTACTGCATTTTTTTCGCTAGAAGGATTTCAAAAATTCGAAATAAAAATCCGAAACAAATTTGAAAGACTTTTTTGTCTTCGAGGAATACAAAAAGATTGAAAATTAAGAAAATTGAAAAACTCAAACAAGAAATTGCCTTGACATTTTTTTCGAGTGCGTTTAATTAAGCTACATATATATAGATTGCAAATTATTTATACTTTTTTAGGATATGCTACTTTTTCGCCTTGTAATAAATTCGAATTCCAGAATTTTTTATTTAAAATTGAACAAGTCCCGATATTTCTGGACTAGCCAAACCTATGGAAAATATAAGACTATTCATCCCGAATTTCTGAACGACTTTGATTAAACTTTTGTATATAATGTGAATTTATATAGAAGAATTGAAAACTATTCTACAAAATTGATCACGTCTGTTCGAATTTTTTTTTTTAAATGTGCAAACCTATTTAAAATATTTGCAAAATAGTTCTTTTGAATCAAAAATTTTGAGTTTTTCGTTTAGTATGTCTGTACAGATAATTGCGAGGGAAAATTAAAAAGTTAGATTTTCAATAATAGTGCTATTTGTTAAAAAATGATCTTCTATTCTCAGATGAAGAGCCAAATTATTTTTTTGGTTGTCCTTTGCTCGGCTGCCATCGTACTTGCTCAAGATGTCGATCAAGAGAAAATTAGCGAATTGGATGTTCAAAATAGTGATTTAGCTTTAGGTGAAAATGATGGAACTGTTACGAGGACGAAGAGGACCCTCCTTCTTAAAAAGAAACTTTTGGGTGCTGGAGCATTAGGATTTGGACTTGGTTTTGGTGTTGGAGCAGTCAAAGGGTAATGTACAATAATTAATTATTGTAATTTTATTTAGTTAAAATTATAATTTTTAATAATTATTATTGAAATTATTTTGAAACGTGAAGCTTATAATAATATGTTTCTTTATTGTTTAATTTTGAAGGCTTCGAATTCAAAGTTATTAAATAGTGAAACAGTTAAATTTCGAATTTTCAATTTTGATGGTACCCAATTTGGAATTTATCTATCCCTGAAAGTTTTGATTCTAAAAATGTACAATTTGGAAAACCAAATTTTAAATGACAAATTTTAAATAAAATTGCTTCAAACTTAAAACTCTCAATGCTCTCAATTCTTCCAATTTAATTTTTTTTTTCTATAAATTTTTTAAACATAAACCCTAGGCGATTAAAAAAATTGTATAAAGTCTGAAGTTAATATCTAATTATTCAATTTATAAAGTCCTTAATTTAAAATTATTTCACAATTTGGAAACTGAAATGCTGTCTCACTTTGGATGCTTTTAAGTTAAGATTATTTGACTTAAAACTCGAACCTACTTCCAATTTGGAATTGACACTATTATTTTTGATTATTTTGTAATATATTTTTTGATTGGTTTAAACTTAGAATTGTTTCACCCTGAATACATTTTGTGTCAGTTCTTCTTAATTTGTACCTTTTGAGTAAAAATGAAGATCCTTTTTTTGTCAGAAGCAATATGATTATTTAAAAAAAAAAATCACATTAATTTTTATTTTGAAAATTATTATTTTGAAACTTCGTTCACTCGAATAAAAAAAATTATTTCTTTTAAGAGAAATTTAAAAGCAGTCAATTCTATAATTTTTGCGCAATGTGATGAGAATAGAAATAGACTCATCCTTTTGTTGTTCGGTCTCTTGCATAATAAGATCAAATTATCTTAATCTCTATTCCGGGTCAAACATAACAATTTTGCTCTTTCTTTGTCCCCATTCACAGAAAATATTAGGCGACTTTAAACTTTTTATTTTTTCTGTAAGATATAAATTAAATTACCCTTCGCGCCTAGAATAATAAATAATATTTAAACAATGTAATTATTTTTACGAGTAGCATGACTTGCATTACGAATTCGGAACAACAAAAATGCATTTTTTTAAAAATTATATTCAGTTTGAATACTACTTTCTACTAAAAATTAGATGTATACATAATTGTTTAAACAATTTCTTATTGTTTTTGGCAATTTTCTCTCAAGGTAGAATTTACAGTCGCGTTTTTTTTCTCGAATTTTTCAATTTCTTTTTAACTTTTTAATTAGAGCGAGACAATAACCAATTAATTTTAACAGAAATAATTACTGAATTAATTTATTATTGTTTCTAATATTATTATCTCGAATAATGTTCAAAGAATGAGATTTTTTCTAAAATTTTCATCGTTTTCTCCACTTTTCACCAAAAGTGAGATGATAACTGATGAAATTTAGCAAAAATAATTATTCCAACAAATTACGATTATTCACACAGTAGGGTAATAATTAATGTTTTTTGGTTAGGAACCAATAATAAATAAACATTAAAGAGAATAATATTTGAATAATCTCTTTTTTTGTGAATGTAATTTTTCAAAATAAAAAAAAATTGAAATATTCTCCAGTTTTTCTTTATGGATCACATCAAGTGTTGAAAAAAGGCATTTATTTTGTTGTGGATTCGCAAAAATTTGTGTACGATATGCATGAAAATATAAAGAAAAAATAATTGGACTACACTGCAACCCTAAATTTCTTAAATTTCTCTAAATATTAAATTCAATCAATTTTTATGATGAAAATATATTCATATTTGTTATATTATAAATAGTGTTTGATTTTGAATAAAATTGAAAAAAACCTTTAGCATTATATTTAGCATTAAAAATGAAGAGGTGAAGCAAGTAAAGTTTTGTAGATTCTGCAAAATTGTAAATTCTGCAAACGCAGTGGTAGTTATTAAAATGGCAATTGTGGAAATTTGAATAAATTCTTTTCGTATTCAGGGAATAAAATCCGAACATTACCCCCACAGGGGATATCCGGTCTAAATTGAGTATGATTCGACATTACTGCAACGTGCATTGGCCCAGACGCATTTCATAAGTATGCTGATCATGTATAGCTTACAAATTTTCATCAAAAAAACTTCATTCTTATTCAAGGATCGTTCAGTTCATGGGTGACTTCTCCAAATGACAATACTAGAAAGGGTTCTTAAATTTGGTTCAATTTGCAAGCATAAGCGAAAGCGTTACATTTATTTTTTACACTCAAAAGAAAAAATTTCTTGAACCAAAAAACTGCTTTTTTTGGATATGGATAAAAATTTGAATGAATCAAACTTCTTGTTTGTTCTCGGAGATGATTTTGTCTTATTAATTCCTGTGTTTAAAAACTTTGTTCTTTTTTATCATTTAAAGAATTAAAAGTTTGGAAATAGATAAGTGTAAAAGAAAATGTTTTTTTTGTATAATAAAATACTTGGAATAAAGAAGAAAGCCTGTAAGATTTATGGCTTCTCATAATAATTTCAGTGAAAATAATTAAATTACTAAAACCTATACAATTTTTAAGTCTTCCCCCTTTTTTGATTCTTTTAAATCCCGATGATCAGCTTTCAGATTCAAGCTTTTGACATTATAATATTTATGACTGGAATCATTTAAAATCAAACAATCTTAAATTAAAAGCATTAATCGAAACCTTAAAAATGGTTTTAGTTTAATTTTTTCAAATTGTATCGTTTGAAAAGAATTATAGTATATTGTTCAAAGAAAAAATTAAAACCAACGATTAGATAGATAATTAATATAATCATGAAATGTCCTCAATTACTTGAATAAACGTCCTAAAATAAATAATTATAAATTAAAAACTTTGAGGCTACACAACTGGTGAAATTTGTATTCTTGGGCTTACCAATTCAAATAATTTAACTTTCAAAACTAAAAATTAATCAATTTTACAACTGAAAGATGGATTCCTTACAAATTCGCAGCGTTTTGAATTGAACATGTTCGAATTTGAATTAATAAAAAATGGTACAATATCAAATTTAAAGCCTTCCAAACTCAAAATTCACAGCTTTCAAAACTTAAAATAAAACATTTTTATTACTTTTTTTTTAAATTCATAATTTTATATTTAGAACAATAAAAATTTGGCAGATTTCCTGATTTTCGAAAATCTCTGAATTCCTTGAGTTCTCTTAAATCCTCGATTTCTTTGAATTCCTTAAAATATTCTGAATTCCCTTAATATCTGGAATATTATGAATTGTTTGAGTTCCTTGATTTCGTTGAAGGTTCTAAAGTCTCTGAAATTTACGAAATTCAATAAAATCCTTCAATTTTCTCAATTATAGAAAATCTCTGAATTCTTTTAATTTGAAATTCTCAGAATTCAATGAATATTTTTAATTCCTTGCGTTCTCTGAATACGTGAAAATCACCGAATTTCTTAAATTCTCCGAATTATCTAAAATCTCTGAATATATTAAATTCTCTGAATGCCTTAAATTCTCTTAATTTCTTAAATTCTCTGAATTTCCTTCACTCTCTGGATTCTTTCAATTCTCTAAATTCCGTCAATTTACTGAATTTTTCAAATTCTCTAAATTTTCTGAAATCTTTGGATCCTCTACATTCCCGGAAATCCTTGAATATTCGGTATTGCTTTAATTGTCTGAAATTCCTGATTTCTCTGAATTTTCTGTCCTCTGAATATCTTGAATTTGTTAAATATTTCAAATTTGTTATATTCTGAATTCCTGGAAGTTCTTGAATTCTCTAAATTTCTTCAATTCCCCAAATGCTCTCAATTTCTCCTAACTTCCTGTAATTATTGAATATCCTGAATTCCTTGAATATTAAAAATTCTCAGAATTCTCGAAAATACGTTATTATTCAGAATTGTCTGAATTCTCGAAAATCCTTTATTATTCAGAATTCTCTGAATTCTCAGAAATCCTCTAAAATTCAGAATTCCCTAAATTCCTTGAATATTATAAATTCCTAAAATTCTTTGAATTCTTCAAATCCTCTGAATTCCTTCAAATCTTCTGAATTCTTTAAATTACCTGAATTCATAGAATTTCTTCAATTCTTCTGAATTCCTCTAAAAACTTTGAATTATTTTGAAGTCCTTGAAATTTCGGGAGTTCTAAGAATTGAGGAAATTTTACAAATTCAAGGAATTCAAATAATTCAGACCCTTTAGATGAATTCAGGTACAGCTGGGAATTCGAAGGAATTCAGTTGATTTCAAGGAAGTTTGAAATAGCTTTTTGAATTTCCCAAGATCTTTTCCGCATTGATCTGTGAAAAAATAAGGACATTTTGGTTGAAAAATAAAACTATGCCTCTCAAAGAGTTATTAGTTTTTCAAATTAATAATGGAAAATTATGCAATTTCTATGTTTTATAATTTTAAATTCTGTATTTTCAAAATCATCAAAATTTAAGTATTTATATTAATGCATCTTGAAAATTGAAGAGTTTTCCATTGTGACTTTTCAAAATTGTAGAGCATTAAATTGCAAATCTTTAAAATGAAAGAATTTTTAATTTTCAAATTATATAATTTAGAATTGTGCAATTTTGAAGTTCTACAATAAAGAGTTCTTTGATTTTGATGCTTCAAATGCGAAATTTCGCCAATATGGAAGATTTAGAATTTTAAACGTGTCTTTTGATTTTCAAGATCACCCAAATTTAAGAATTTGTATTTAAATTATACATTCATAAAGCCCAAGAATTTTCAATTTTATCTCTTCAGAATTGCAGAATTTTCAATTGTCAATCATGAAAACTGAAGAGGGTTTAATCTAAAAAATTCACCATTAAAAATTATGCACGTTTTAAATTTCATAGAGGACAATTCTGCACATTTCAAGATTCAAATTTGAAGTTTCTTCAACTTGGAAAATTTAGAATCAAAAGCTTGTCCTTTGATTTTCCAAATCAACCAAATTTCAAAACTTTTATTTAAAAGTATTTAAAATTGAAGAGATTTCAATTGTAGCTCTTCAAAATGGTATAAATTTAAATTCTAATTATTCAGAACAGAAGAGTTTTTAGTTTTAGAAATCTAAAATTAGAAATTATGCAAGTTTCAAGTTCTAAAATTCTGTATTTTTGATGACTTACATTCGTAATTATTTCAATTTGAAAAATTTGAAACTGAACACTAGAATTTTTGTTCAAACTCAAGAATTATTATTTATGCATCTTTGAAATTAAAGAATTTTCACTTCCAACTCTTTAAAATTGTAGAAATTTTAATGGTTAATCTTTGAAATCCAAGTGTTTTTAATTTTGAAAATTGGCAATTAAAAAAGGTAAAAGTATTAATTTTTGTAATGGAAAATTCTGTAATTTTGATGCTTTATATTTCAAATTTCTTCTATTTTGAAAATTTAGAATTCAAAGCTTGAAGTTTGATTTACAAAATCTTCAAACTTGAGGAATTTTCATTTATTTTTCTTAAAAATTAGAGAGTTTACGATTTTGCAAATTTACAATTGAAAATTATGCAAGTTTCAAAATCAAAAGTATTGTAATTATATTGATTTACATTTAAAAAATTTTGAACTTGGTAGATTGAGATCTGAGAATTTTAATTTTGATCTTCAAAATCATCGAAATTGAATAATTTTTAATTATACATCTTCCAAATTAAAGAGTAATTTTCAATCTTAAAAGTTCAGCTATTAAAAAAAACATGCAAGATACACTTTTTTCCAAAAATATGTTAAAAATTGTGAAAGTTTAAACTATCAACATTCAAAATCAAACAATTTTCCGAATTTTAAATTGCGAGCTTTGCAAAGTAAATAAGTGATTTTGCTTCTAATTCCTACTGGAATAAAATATTATATTGAAATAGAATTCACAGATCACTGAATGCCGATTGAAATTCAAATCAAATTGAGAAAAAGAGTTAAAATAAGAAATGTGTAACAAACGCGCGTAGTGCTCTATTTTTGATAGTAATTAATATTCAATAATAGTTATATTGTTTGTTATAAACAAAAACATAAACCAAATGGCATTTAATTGATAAATTGCGCAACAAAAAGTAAAGATATGATATTTATGCCTGGGTGGCGAAATCGGATAACGCTCCTGGATGTGTAATCCTGGAGTTGGGGGTTCGAGCCCAGGTGGAGAGGTTTTTTTATTGTCTTTGAAACTCACAAAAGCCTTATAATGATAATTTTCAATCTCTTCACGTTCAAATTCAAAATTTGAATCCAGAAGAGTCAGCTTAAGTGTGGAGGAATTTGCTGATAGTAATCGGTACCTCTTGAGACAATATTGAAGGTTGTCAATAAGAAGATTTTTAAAGAACGATAAAACGTACAAATCTTGAATTTGAAATGAAGAAAAGGGCCTTGGTGATATTTGTTGAAGCCCAGAATAATAGACTGAATGACGCAACGAGTTCGGCAAACCTATAACGAGTTCGCATATTCAATATACTAATATGATGTGCAAACGCCAAACCTCTTCGTGCCACTTACGAGATATCTTACATAAAACACTGGCGCGTGCTCAAAAATGTGACAAAAAATCAGAGAAAAAAAGTTCATCGACCTGTTGAATCCACATTCAAAGAAAATAATTAGTTTGTCGAAGAAATTTGGTTTGCAGGATGTACTTAACGACTTATAGCGAAACTAATTTGCCAGTTGGATCAACGTATTTATTGTATGATGTAACCAACCATGGTACTTTTTGTTTTCAATTTCCATACCAAATTGAATAATTCAACCATTTTTGCGATTTAGCAAACTTGAATTTACCTATCTTTTGTTAGTCGAAGCAATTCTTCTTTAGATAATTTTCTTAGAGGAGGGTATGAGCGTTGTTAAGAACAATTTTTGCAACAAATACATTCTGTTTAGAACATAAAGTTGGTTCGCGAAGATGCTTTTGTTTTTAAATTTGAATTTTTTTTTAGAGGAGGAATATCAACATCTTTAAAAATGATGTGTGAAATAAATACTGATAAAATTATAATTAATAATCTAAAAGTTTTCGCAGCACGTGGTTGCGGAATAAAAATATTAATGTTTAATTGGTTACATATATCAAATTCTTTAGGATCAATTTTAGGTCTTCGGAATTGTACAATAAAGTGAAATTATTAATTGCTGAATTATATTTTTTAAATAAATATATTTAGAGCTTCATGTCAATTTGAAATTTTGTTACATTGCTTATTAACTTTCAGCTTGAATCTTTCAAAATTAAATTATTGCAAGCTGGAATCGTTTAAAATTAAACAACTTTGAGTTGAAAGCATTTGAAATAGAATAATCTCATATCGAAGCTTTGAAAATTGTTTATTTTTCTATTTTTAAGTTTTTAAAAATTTTATCGTTAAAAAATATAATATTAAATGGATATACTATAATAATAAATATAATAATATTTTATAATAAAGAAATTGTGAAAGTAATGCTTAATTAAATAATGAATGTAATGAATTCCTTTAGTACTCTGAAATTGTTGAAATTCTCGGAATTTGTTGAAATTCTTGAATAATATGGATTCTCTAAATTCCTCACATTCCCTGAATTCTCTCAAATTTCTCAATGTCTTTAATTTCGCTAAAATTTCTTAATTTCCTGCATATTCTGCATTCCCTAAATTCCTTGAATTCTCTAAATATCTGAAAAGCTGCAATTTTCTCGAATTCTTTGAAATTCTACAATATTCTGATTTCCTGAATTCTTTAAATGTTCGAAATTCCTGAAATTCTATGAATTCTCTAAATTTCTTGAATTGTCAGAATTCCTTGAATTCCTAGGATTCCTTAAATTCTTAAAATTATTAGAATTTCTGGAATGTTTGCATTTCTGGAACGCCTTTAATTCTAAAAATTCCTTGAACTCCTTGAATCACCTAAAGTCTTTCAATTCTGTTAATTTCATGAATTTTTTGATTAATGCTCTGAAATCCTTGAAATTCCCTGAAGGCACTGAATTCGTTAAATATTTTGAATTCACTAAATTCCTAAAATTCTCTTAACACTCTGATACATCCAAATTTTTCTAAATTCACTAAAATCCTTGAATTTCTTAGATATTCAGAATTCCCTAACTTACCTGAAAATGCTCAATTCCCTGATTTTTTATTTTTTTCAATTCTCTAAATATTTGAAAAGCTCTGAATTCCTCGAATTTTTAAAGTTTGGAAATATTCTAAATTAACTGAATTCTTTGAATGTTCTGAATTTCTGGAAATTTTTTTGAATTCTCTGAATTTCTTTCATTACCTAAATTCTCGGAAATTCCTGAAACATTCTACTTTCCTTGAATATACTGAAATACGTTATTTCTATGAATTCCCCAAATTCTGTGAATATTCTGAATTCTATTAATTGTTTGAGTATCGTACATCCTCTGAAATTCCTGATATTTTTTTAATTCCTTCAATATTCAGAATTCTTTGAATTTTCCGAATTCTGTGAATTCCCCAATTCTTTGAATTTCTTGAAATCTCTGAAATCCTTGAATATTTGAAATTCCTGAAGTTCTATTCATTTAATTCAGAATATTAAAGGTAATCAGAGGAGTTCATAATATTTTAGGAATTCAGGATATTCTCCAAATTTCCTGAATTCCTTAAATATTATGAATTATCTGAAATCCTTGTATTTCTTAAGATGATTCAGAATTCAGATAAATTCAGATATATCAGGGAATATTTAGAAGATTAAAATACTGATTTATTCAGAAATTTGAAACGTTTTAGATTTTTAAATTAAGATATAAGAGATTTAAAAACTAAGATTTCCGAATTCAAGCTTTTGAAATTAAATAATTTTGAAGAGCCCTTGAGAAGGAAACTGTTTTTAAAATTAGGTATTTAAAACTGAACAGTTTTAAACCTGAAAATTATGTAAATTGAACATTTCAAAGTGAAAACTTAAGAAAAAATTGAACAAAAAAATTATTTTTTTTCATCTAAAGTCGTATTTCAACAATATCAAATTTGACCCCATTCAACTCACTAACATTTTTGAAAAGGTATTCTCTCTTTTTATCCAGAAAAAAATTTAATTTTCGTCCCTTTTAACTAAAAAAAAATGTCAAGAATAGAAAATGTGAAAAATCTCAATCCAAACGGAACATTTAAAATTGAAAATTACGCTTTTCAACCTCGAAAGAATTTCAGATCAATAAAAGTGTAATAATTTTATGTGATATTAAATAGCTAAAATTCAATGTGATTGGAAAGGTTTTCCGACTAGAATTTCAAAAAAAAAAATTATTGTATGACAGAGATGCAAATGACAAAAAAAATGGTAGCTGAGAAGCACTTCTTCTAATTTTTAATTTCCAATTATTAATAGTTTTATTTTATAAATTATAAATTCTTTAATTTCAATTCTTGATACTTTACATGCATCATAATTCGGATGCATAACTTTTGTACTTGAGTGCTTAATAGTTAAATTGAATTTTTTTTTATTTTTGAAATTTTTAATTTGTTAAATCAAATGACCTGGAAAAATGTTTGCTAACCGGGAAAATACGAATTTTTTTCTGGGGCCACCCTGAAATATTTATATTGAGAATTTGACTGCTACATTTACCACTTTTTATCTTTTTTTTTAATTTTAACAAAGCCTCTGATAAAATAGCGTGTAAACAAAAAAAAAATGTTTGCTTCTATTCGAGGATAAATTCAGCAGCTGGTATTCTATTATATTTTTATTTTATCAATTCATTTAAAATCATATAATAAATGTTTAAAACACTAAATATTTGTAAGAAAATTTATAGATTTTTAATTGTTAATGTTTTTAATATTACGAAAGAAAAATCCAGAAAGGTGAACGCGCGTTAATGAATAAATCAAAATTTTAACAAATATCAATTTGGAAATTAAATCTGAGACTAAGTAGCAGAAAATTATAATGAGACTTTAAAGAGTTACTTGCTCTTCATATTATCGAAGTGAGAATAGGTGACTTCCTGAAAACTAGTTATGACGTTCTGCTTTTTAGGCACAAAAATGATCAAAGATAAGTTTTTTTTTTACCAATTATGAGGCCAACCTTTTTTTATCAAATTGTCAACAGGGAAGCCAAATAAAGAAGCGTCATAAGTGAAAGTGTGTGTATCAGGGAAACAAAGAAAATCGAAAGCGTAACAAACTTTGAAACACCTTCGAATCAAATATTAAAATTTGTCATTCTTATATGCGTCCAATGAAAATAAAATTAACAATCGAAATATCATAATTCAATAAATAATGTATTGATTAATGTAATTTAATTTAATTAATGTAATGTAATTTATGAAATAAATAATAATGAAGTAATAAAATGAATTTAAAAAAAAAGTTTAGCCAGTGATGGGTAAGTTACTTTTTAAAAGTAACTAATTAACATTACCATTACATCACAAAAAAAGGAACTAGTTACCGTTATCTATTCATTTTTTTAATTGCTGTGAATTCTTTGAAACTCCTTTGAAATCCACTGAATTCAATAGATCTTTTTCGAATTTTCAATTTTTTTTTGTTCATCCTAAAGATGTTTAAATTCACCTTGAATTCTTATATAGATTTTACCAGATACTTATTCAATAATAATTCTACCCATTCCCATTTATCTGGATTCAATGGATTTCTTTTAATTTTGAAAATTTTGTTCTATTTGATTTAATTATTTTTTATTTACCTTGATTTTTTATACATTTAATCCAATTCCTTTGAATTATTCTAAATTCGCCTTAATTTTATTGAAGTTAATTGAATATTTTGTATTCTTTAATCCATTTAGAATTCAGCCTGAATTCTTATGAATTCATTCTTAATTCTCTAAAATTCTCTTGAATTTCTTGATTTCACCTCTAAATTTACTCAATCCAATAGATTATTTTATAGTTTTTTTTTTTAGTTTACCCTGAAGTCTTTTGAACTCACATGAATTCTAATGGCATTTCATAAATTATTTCAATAAATCTTGTTGAAAATTTTTTCAATTACTTGCAGTTTCTTTAATTCAATTTGAATTTTTAATGATTTATTCTAATTTTTCTTAGTTCCAATAAATTTCTTGAAATTCACTAGAATTTTATTTAGTGCGTTGTTTTTTTCACTTTAATTCTGTTTGATTTGCCTGAAATTCTGTTTACTCCCACTTTACTAAATTCTATAGATATTTTTCAGTAACATTTTTTTTCAGTTTTATCCTTTCAAACGCTTATGAATTTCATCAAAGTCTTTTGAAGTCGCTTCAATTCTTCTAAATTCACTACAATTTTACTGAAATCAGTGGAATATTTTTGATTTTTTCAATTTCATTCAATTCATTTGAATGCATTTAGAATTTGCCCTGAATTCTTATTAATCTAACCTAAATTATTTCAAAAAATTTGGAATCCTTTTGGTTTTTTTTATTTTGATAAATTCTTTTGAATTTTCGTACTTAAATTGTTGTAAGTTTACTTGAATTTAATGAAAATTTACTTTTCATTTTTATGAATATTATTTATTTCATGATTTCCCTTAAATTCCTCTATATTCATTCGAATGTAATTTAATTAATTGTTTTAAATTTATTCTGAATTCGTTCAAATTCACCTGGAACTCTGATAAATTTCATCGAATTCTTTCCATTTCTTCGGATCATATGTTAAATATAGAATTTGTTCGATTCAAACAACATTTTTTTATGGGGAACTCTCTCACGTGAAATGGACCGCGATTTGTGAGTCTCTTAGCTCTTATAGTTAGCTCAGGCGGTAGTACTCTGAGTATATAAACGGGAAGTCCTGGGTCGAATCCTGCTGTCGGAATTTTTTTCACTTTTTTTTTATTCAAATTTTTTTGATAGCAATTGACTATAAAATTCATTTGAAGCAAGCCAAAATATTCATTTTTGAATATTTTGTTGGTATGTAAACAATTTTTTCTTCAACCTTTAACACTTCCGAGGCTAAAGTTTCAAGGATAAGTCAGTGCCCCGACACCCTTGGAAAATTATGATTCTTCATGCAATTTTTTAATTTCTGAATATGAATATTATAATAATAAAAGCATTTATTTATATTCTATTTTTGAGCAGTCGATTTCATTTTTCCGTTTCTTTATATTTGAAAATTAATTTTATTCCTATCATACTATTTTCATATATTTTATTTTTATCTCACATGAAAATAGTAACGAAAATAGAAATGTTTAATTGGATGAAAATAATTGAGAATTGAAAAAAAAATGAATGATTTCTAAAGGAAATGATTATTGAAAAATAAATATTTTGGTTTGATTTGAACAAATTTAATGGTAAATTGCAAGACAAAAAATGAATGAAAAAAAATGCCAGCAGCAGGAATAGAGACCGAATTTTCCGGTTCCTAACTCGTCCTGCTACCGCCTAATCTAACCGAGAGTTGAAGGACTTTTTTTATTACTTCAACATATTACAAGTTTGGCAATGGCCTTTTACTAGGACGAGTATTAATCCAAACAAAATTCCAAAAGTAGAAGGTCCCTATTTGTGATTGCATAATTTAAAAATTGACTAATCAAAATTGATATAAAATTTGACAGAATAATTTTTTTTTCAGTTATAAATACGGAAACGGGGGGTACAGTGGTTATGGAGGATATGGAGGAAATGGAGGATACGGAGGATACGGAGGTTACGGAGGTTACGGAGGTTACGGAGGAGGATACGGAGGATACGGAGGATACAGTGGTTACAGTCGCCCCTACTATTCGCGATATAATACGAATTCTTATCCAACTTACATAAGACCTTCTTACTATCAAAGACAAAGTTTTAACTCTGGATATCCAAGTAGTTCTGGATGGAATGGATACAATGGTTACACTAATAATAATGCCAACACCTGGAATGCAGCTGGAAATTTTGGTCCCATTTCTGCCGGAATTTCTGCAACAGCAAGCACTAATGCTAATGGTGGATTAGGATGGAACTTAGGACAAGGATACACTAGTGGAGGGTAAGTTAATAAACAATTACAATTGAAAATTTAAAACTATTGATAATTAAAATAATTAAACCAATTATCCATTCATGCTTCTGTAAAAAAATTGCTGGAGAAACAAATTTAAATTTGTAAATTTGAAAAGTTAACAATTTAAAATTACCAGTTTATGAAATAAAGCCATTTTGAATTTGAATCAAGTAAAATCAAAAAGTTTTTGAAACGTTCGCAATTTCTCAATTTTTCAAATTTTCAATCGTATCTAAAAAAATGGGTGAAAAATTTATAATTAAGTTAGTGCTTCTCGTCGGCATTATTGGCATTTTTAATACAAAAATATTGTATTTCAAAGATTATTTATAATTTTTCAACAAATTTGGGTTATGTTGCTGCACTTTACCAGAAATTGGTATTTTGAAACTAAAATAATCAGATTTATATCCAACGATTTTTTTATTAATAAAACTTAGAGACTGGAACAATTTGGGATTGTCTTAGTGTCTTCTGACGTAAATTTAAATTATTATTCAACAATCATTGGATTTCGAAGAAGATGAATAATTTTTGAACAATTTTGGGTTACTTTGGCATATTTTCAAACGAAAATCATTAAAATTTGAAAAAAAAGTTGGAATCTTTGAACAATTTTAGATTATGCTAGTGTTTTTCATTAGAAAAAAATGAATTTTTAAAAGTTGAAAATTCAGTTGATGAAAATTCGAGTATACTGAAAATTGAATTTTCTGCAGTTAAATTTTCGACTGTTGAAAATTCAACTGTTAAAAAATGATCAATTGAATTTTCAACTGCCAGAAATTTAATTTTCTTCAGTTCTTCACATTTGAATTTCTAACCTTTAAAAGTTAAGGAAACTTTAAAATTTAATTTTCGACTGTTAAAAATGCAGTTCTCTTCAATAATCAATAGCTTTAAATTTATATTTTGAAAATTCAACTTTTGAAAATGAAACTAATGAAAAACTGGATGACTATTAAATTGCCAAAACATTGTTTAATAATGGTAAAACATTTTCGAAAAAAAAGACTTTATTCAATTTTTTCATAAATTGAAATGTTTATTTATTCAATTCTTATTAGATTCATGTTGATATAAAATTTTTAACACATGTTTTTAATCAAGAATTCACCTTTTTCTAGAATTTTCAACAGTTGAAAATAGAAGTTTCAAATTTCTTAGTTTTTCAATAGTTTGATTTTCAGCAATTCAATTTTGAAAAGTTAAATTTTAAACTCTCAAAAACTCAATTTTCTTCAATTTTTCAATTTTTCAATTTTTTTTTCATTTTCCACAGTTGTAAAATTTAATTGTCGAAAATTGAAGAAAATTTAAAGTCGAATTTTCAATTGTTGAAAATTCGATTTTCTTCAGATTTCAACACTTCAGTTTTCAAATGTTGGAAATTAAAGAAACTTTAAAATTGAATTTTCGACTGTTAAAAATTCAACTTTCAATTTTCTTCAATTCCCAATAGTTTTAAATTTAACTTTTGAAAATTCAACTGTTGGAAATGAAAGTAATAAAAAACTGGATTTTAACTTTCGTAAATTTCAATTGCTGAAAATGGAACTATTGAAAGATTAAGAAAATTGAAATTTCCATTTTCAACTGTTGAAAATTTAAGAAAAGAGGCGAATTTTTTGTGAACAGCAAGAGTTGAAATTGTTATGTTAGCAGGATTTTACATGAGAATTTAATAAATAAACATTTAATTTCATAAATGAGAATTAGAATAAATTCAATTTTTTTGAAAATCATTTGCCATTGGCAAATAATGTTTTGACAAATCATCTCATTCTTTCTCACGTTATGTTAGTGTTTTTAAACTAAAATTGCTATTGTTAACCAAAAAAATATCTAGATATCCAAAAATATTCACAATATTTGAATAGTAACAGGGTACTTCAGCGTTTTTCATTGGAAATATTATTTTAAACAATAATCATTTGACTTCAAAAAGTAAATTCAAAATATTGATTAAATTTAGATTACGTTAGTGTTTTTTGTCAAAATTGGTATTTTTTTAAACAAAAATCATTAAATATGAAAAATATTGAATTTTCCGTTTTTTCTTATTTTTCAGATACTAGAATATTAGATACTATAAACTATGAAATACCAAATGATTTGTAATAATATGGATTTTTTATTTTAGCTTAAAAATTACGACAGACAAAAGAATCGCGCGCATGTTTGTTTTCTAGTCTTTAAAAATAATCAGTATAAAAACTAAAATTGTTTTAGAAAAATTCGCATCTCTACCCTGTATTTGAAAATGATATAAATAATAATAAATATGATACCTTATATTTACAGATATAATTATTATTTTTCTAATCTTAAATATTTTTTTCCTCAAGATATACCTACTGATGAGAAAGGGACGAAGGCCACTACAAAAGGGACCAAAATCTAAAATCTAAACAACTGACGAAATTTCTACAAGAATAATCTTTTTAAATGATAAAAATTGATTATTCTTGATGAAGACATCTATTTAATAAGAGCTTCCTTTTTGGAAGTTCAACCTACATACCTCACGAAATAGAGTAAGTTAAACATAACTCAAATAAAGGGGTTTTAAAAATGTTAAAACCCTTTTGACAAGAAGAAAATTTGAGTGAATAATCCTTTCTGTGCCATTTTTGTCATTTTCTGTGCCCTTTTTGAAAAATGCAGAAAATGTATTGAACTAAAATAAAGTAAATCCGTGTCTTAGAAATAAAATTCTTCGAAGAATTTTGAAATGAAAAAAGGTAGCGCGATAAAATATTGTAGGTTGAAAACTGTATGATTAATTAATTATAAAAATGCAAATTTTGAAAATGTACTTTAGGTATGAACAAGTGAATGGAATGGAAAGGGTTATGTGAAATGAAAGGTGAGCCTGTAATTATTAACTTAAGGACTTTTGTACAAAAATAAATCGTTTCTTTTAACAAAACGTGTCGAAAATCATTTCCGCAATAGCGATTATCATTATTAAATATTGTATTGAATCAAAAACAGCTGAATCATATTTTTTGTTCAAGATATGAATACGTAATTCATCACTTTTAAATTAAAAGAATTTAATTAAGAAATTATGATAATTCAGGACGATTCGATCGCAGAAATATCCTGCTAATTCGCCGCAGGCACTATAATTCAAGGTTCTTAGCACAATAGAAATGCGAAAAAAAATATTTCCGGTTACAATCGAGTTTTCGGAACTCAGTCTAAAAATTATTTATTAGTGAGACGAATAAAGGGAAAATAATACATTTTAGGTAGAACCTTACTGGTAGGAATACTGAAAGTATGCATATATTATTTTCAATATTTTACTTATAAAAACGGAATTTCATATTGGAATTAAAATTTTTATTTCAGACAAAAAAAAAATTGGGAAAAAAAGATGAATGTGAAACAACCAAAAGCAACCGGTGAAGATTTTTTAACCCAATAGTTGAGTTCTCGACCTTCAAATATGAATTTTTAACCAAATGGTCATTTTTTAAACAAGAAAAAATTAAGTTTCACACAAACAGTTGCATTTCCAAACAAGTAGTCGAATTTTCAAACCCAAATGACAAATTTTTTAGAAGACATTAGAATTTTTAACCAAGAAAGATAAACCTTCAATAAAAAAATATACATTTTGGATAAAAAAGACGAATTTTCATACAAAAATGATGAGTTTTCAAGAAGATAGTAAAATTTACGTGAAAAAAATGGCATTCTCAACAAAATAGTTGAATTTTTAACTACATAATAGAATTTTCACCTACAAAGATGAATTTTTAACCAAATGGTCGAATTTTTTAACAAGAAAGATTAACTTGTAACCAAGTAGTTGAATTATCAATAAAAAAAAGAATAGTGCTTAACGAGAAATATTCTAGTTGATATATCATGGGAAAAATATTTATATTTTAAATAAAAAATAGTTGAATTTAAGGTTTAAACCAAAAAATGAATTCTCAAGAAAAAATGTAATAGTTGTTATTTCGAGCAAAAAGTATTTCAATTTTAAATTGAAAAATACTTGAATTTGACCAAAAAAGACAAATTTTTAACAAAAAAGTCGAATTCCTAACAAAGACAAATTAATTTTGTACCAAACAGTTGCAATATTTACCACGACAGATCAAATTTCTTTCGAAAGAGAAAAATTTTCAACAAAAAAAAAGACGAATTTCCAAGAAAACAGTTGCACTTTCAACCGAGAAAGATTTTTCAGTCGAGCGAAAAAAAAAATGTCAAACAAATTGTGGAATTTTCAAACCGAATAGGAAATTTCTACAGAAAAAAGTTGCCTTCAGGAAAATTTTATTTTTTAACCTAAAAGTTAATTTTTAACCAAATAGTTTTTTTTTTCAAGAATTATTAAATTTTCAACCCAAAAAAATGGTGTTAACAGAATTGTTGAATTTTTAGGCCAAAAGTTTAATTTCAAACTAAAATATAGAAAAATATTGACCAAAACTAGAAAAATTAAATTCAAATCAAAAAAATTGTTTTTCAACAACAAAAAAAATGGAATTTTCAACAAAATGGTTCAATTTTCTACCAAACAGATAGATGTTCAACTGATAAAATTAATTTTTTTAAAGTAGTTCAACTTTCAACGAAATGGTTGAATTTTCAATCAAGAAGATTAGTTTCTTACGAAAAATACGAGTTGACAATGAAACACATCAATTTTCAATCAAATTGTTGAATTTTCAAATAAAGGAGATCAATTTCCAACGAGTAGTGTTAACTGTTCAGTGAAAAAATCATTTTTAACCCAAATAGAATGAATTTTCAACAAAATATTTAAGTTTTCAACCAATCAAATAAATTTTCGAAAACTTGATTCAATTTGCAACCAGGTGGTTAGATTCTCAACCAAAGAAGACGACCCTCTAATAAAAAATTTAATGCTTGCATTTTTTATTAAAATCGATCAATTTTCCACGAAAAGTAAAATAGTTAAATTTTCAGTTAAATTAATTAATTTTCGTAGATAATACATATATTTTCAACAAAATAGTTCAGTCTTCAACCAATAAAATGAATTTTTAGCAAAGCAGTTCAACTACCAATTAAGTTGTTAAATTTTCAATTCAAAAAAATGAATTCTTAACGAGAAATTGAATTAATTTTCAACTAAAAGAAAATGAATTCTCAACAAAATAGTTACGTCAATCTTCACCGAATAGTAGAATTTTTAACAAAAAGTGATGAATTCTGAGCCAAAAATATAATAGTAGACAGTTTCATAAAAAAGAATAACTTCCAACGAAAAATAGTGGGATTTTTTTACTGGGTTCTACTATTATTAAATTGAGAAAAATTAGGCGCTTTTTGAAAACAATGGAAAACGAGGAATTCTTTGAAAAAAGTTGAATTTTCAACAAAATATATATACTTTCAACAAAAAAGTTGAATCGCCAATAAAAACAGATTAATTTTCAATGAAACAGTTGCATTTTTAACCAATAATTATTAATTTTCAGCCAAGAACATTTATTTTCTGCTAAACAAGATAAATAATGATCAAATGAATAATAATAATAATTTAAGATACAAAACAACTGCAAGTAATGAAAAGAAAATTAAGTTTTCAACAACAATGATTGCGAGATTTCCGAGACATATCTTTACACCACTTTTTTTGGATAGAAGTTTGCATTGAGTTTTTCGTTTTTCCTTTTTCTTTATCAACATTAGCTAATTTCTTTCCTCACCAAAGTTGAACTATTTTAAAAATATGAATAATTTGTTACACAAAAAAGCAATAATTTTTATTTAGCGTTTTTAAATCTGTGACATCTGAAACTTTAAAATGTTTTTAAAGTTTTTAAAGTACACTTAAATTTATCCGACATGAATAAGATATTAGAGAAAATTAAAGTTTGCTTCTGAATATTTTTTTAAATTATTAAAAATTGTTCTAAAATCATCATATAATAATGTATCATCAGTTAATATATATAGTGATCAATATAGTATTACAGAAACATTTATGTTTTGTTTTTTTTTTTCTTCTAGAAAAAAACTTTAGATTTAGAAAGATTAATTCTCAACAAAAAATATAATATTTGGTATCTTCACCAAGGAAAGATTTTAATTTTAAATCAAAATCTCTCGAATTATACCAAAAAGATGAATTCTCAAAGAAAAATGTGAATGCTCATAATTCAACCAAAAAATATTTCTATTTGAAATCAAAAGTAGTTGAAATAATCCAAAGAAGACAAAAGGCAGTTGCATTTTTAATCATAGAAGAAAAAATGTCTATCAAAAGAGATAAATTTTTAAACCAAAAAGACTATTTTTTATCAAAAATTTTAATCAGAGTAAATAATAATGAATAACAATAATAATAGACGATAAAAGACGATTGAAAATACATAAATTCATAACCAAATAGGTAAATCCTCAACCAGAGTAGATACATTTTCAATAAAAAGTATGAATTTCCAACCAAAAATCGAATAGTAACCATTTCAGTTAAAAAAATTAACGTCTGACAAAGAAATCGAATTTTCAACAAAATAGTTCAATTTTTAATTAAAATGATGACTCGTTAGAAAAAAAAGATTTTTATCAAAGAAGTTCAACTTTTAAATGAAGTAATTAAAATTCCAGTTCATAATAATATCAATTTTTATCCAAAAATTGAATAGCTAAATTTTTAGTTGGAAAAGAATAATTTTTAACTAAACAAATACGAAGGTTGAAAGAAAAAGTTAAATTTTCAAACAAAGTGATGAATTTTCTTCTGAAAAGATGAATTTTCAACTAAAAAACATCAATTTATAACCAAATAGGTGACATCTCAGCAATATGAGGTGAGTTAAAAACCAAAAATGGAATAGTTGAATTTTTAGTTGAAAAAATTAATTTCTAACCAAAAGAGGCAAACGAATTTTCAACAAAATAGTTGAATTTTCAACAAAAGTGATGAAATTTCAAACTAGAAGATTCATTTCCCACGATAAAGATGAATTTTGAAGAAAAAACATGAATTTTCATCCAAATAGTTCAATTTTCAGTAGAAGAAGGTCAATTTCAAACATAAAGTGGAGTAATTCAGCTCTCGATTGAGAATTTAATTCCCAAAAAAAATGGAATTTTCCACCGAATAATTGAATTTTCAGCAAAAGAAGATCAATTTTACAATAATAAATTAAATATGCACTCAAATTTCAAGTTAAAAAATTAATTCTCAACCGAAAAAAGCGAAGTTTCTACCAAACAGACGAATTTAAAGAAAAAACGTGAATTTTCAACCAAATAGTGTGATGTTATATTCGGCGCCCCACCCCTCTACATCGGTAGTGTGACATAATTTTTGAATGAATAGATTTTCTTGTAATAATAATTTGATTTAATTTTGAACCCCAAATTCTGGAACATTTTAATTTTTCGACTTTTTTTAATTTTATGGCAGGAATTAAAAGCTGCTGTATTAGAGAGAAACGTTTCCTAGGCAACATAGAAATAAGCAGAGTGATTAATTAAATTTGTAAATATAAAATTATAATAATAAACGAGAATTAATTTTTTAAATACTGAAAGGTAGCTTGAAAACTAGGTGTTTTTATTTTGAATCTCATTAAAGCGTATGTGTTTTACAAAAAAATTGTTTCACAGAAAAACTTCATACTGGTAATAATTGAACCCTATTCTTGAGTGTTGTTGTATTTTGCAACTGCTTTGGTACCTTCCGAAATCGCATGCTTTGATAATTCTCCAGGAAGAAGAAGACGGACTGCCATTTGGATTTCACGAGATGACAAAGTCGCTTTTTTTCCATAACGAACCAGTCGTGAAGCCTCTGAGGAAATTCTGTCGAACATGTCGTTCACAAAACTGTTGATTACTGCCATAGCTTGTTTCGAAATTCCGCAATCGTTGTGGATTTGCCTCAACACCTGAGAAAATTATTTTATAAATTGTTTTTGTTGATATTTTAGGTTTAAAAAAATGCTCTCTGTATCAGGCGGGATTCGAACCCAGGTCTACTGATTTGAATCCCAGCGGAGCTGGAGAGGAATTTTTTCACAGCTGAAGACTATAACCGTTTTTGGTTTAGACTAGTAGATGAAAAACAGTCTTTCCTTCGACTGAAAAGAATATTTCACTTAGCTAGTCGCCAAAATAATATCAAAAATTCATTAATTTATCAAATTAGTTGCAAGCACAATTGAAGAAAAAAACTAAAAATAAAGACCCTAGATCATTATTTTTAAAGTGGCACGCTTTCAAACAGTTTTCAGGAAACAAGAATATTGAGTTTCAA
>CAKNXH010000977.1:39938-61430 GCA_932178445.1 Andricus quercusramuli
GGCACGCTTTCAAACAGTTTTCAGGAAACAAGAATATTGAGTTTCAAATGTTTAACCACAATCTTTAACCAAAAACTGTCAAATTTTGATATTTGAAAAATGTATTTTCTTATTCAATTCGTGAAAACTCTATTTTATTTTCTGGAAATAAATTCGAAATAATTTTTTGCTTCTTTTAATACCCTGTAAATGTAGGTAGAATATGTTTCCTTCCTCTTGAACTTTCGCTTCCTGTCCGATGATTCAGAGCTTTTTTTGGGCTGTAATACCTTTTTACCGCGACCCATTATTTCAGGATATTACGATTTTTCAAAAATATGATAATTAAAATATTTAAAAAGTCTACAACTGAGTTTTGGAAATTAGTTAGCGTGTAGCGTCAGTAATTTGAAGCAAGGCTCTCTCCACTTTCTTCATTTGTTTTTGGAATCGATAAAAGTTGAAATCTTAAATGGATTAACTTAGAAGATTTCTGATTCTGAAAAGATTCCCGAGAAAATTTCCAATTATTTTTTTTTTTTATTTTGAAAAATGAATATTAAGAGAAAACCGAAAAAGTTTTCAAACCATTCCGAATGATTGCCTAAAATTCCGAAAATGAATGTAGAAGATATAACGCAAAATTTTTCAACTTTGCAAGATTACAAAATTATAGTGTAACTTAGATGTTTTTATTAGATTCGAAAATAATTTTTACATTGAAAAGATTTCAAAAATGTTCCCTGAAATTTCAAAAAAGAATGTAAATTTTTTTCGAAATTTTGAAAGATTACAAAGTTTTAAAAAATTGAGTAAGTATAGAAGACATTTAGAAATTTATGAAGATTCAAAAGTAATTTAAAACTGATCAGATTTCAAATTTTTTTCTATATTTTTCAGGATTTTGAGAAAAATAGCTTTTTGAGAATATTGAAAGGTTTCAAAAAAATAAAAGATTGTTCACGATTTCTGGAAAAATTTCAAATGATTCAAAAAAAATTAATTCTAACAGAAAACTGAAAAAGTTTTCAAAGAATTTTAAATAATTTCCTGGAAGTTCAAAAAAGAATGTAGAAGATATTAAAGAATAATTGCTCAACTTTACAAGATAAAAAATTGTTAGGAAAAGTTCGAGTAAGTTTAGAAGGTATTTCAAAATTTTGAAAATATACCAAAATAATTGAAAAAAATATAAAATGCAGTTTTTTTAAGTTTTTGCACAAACAATTTATACATTTTTAAAGTATTTCTAAAGATTTCAAAGGAGTACAAAATTTCTCTTTACAAACTCTGAAAGATTTTAGGCCAATTTTTTTCATTTTACTAGATATTAACTATTATATAAAAACTTTGCATTATTCTAAAATATATATTTTTTTAACGCAATTTTAGGAATAATTCGAGTCAGTTGGAAAGATATTTATGGATTTTGGAAGTCTTAAAACGATTGAAAATATTTTAAAACTTTAAAGGATTTTCGAAAATTGATCAAATATTTTTAAACTTTTTCCAAACTTCTATATATATTTTTCTGAGAGATCTGAAATCTTCAAAGGTTTGTTTAGAATTTTCTCTTGCATCTTGGGAAAATCATATTTATGCAACTTCAAAATCAAACAAACTAAAAAATAAATACTTATTCAAATTTTTCGATTGAAAAATATATTTCTCTTACAGTATAATTTGGTTGAAAGTTTTGTCTTTTCTGGTTGAAAATTCCACTTTTTTTATAAGAATAGTCTTTTTGGTTCAAAAATTCATCTCTTTTGGTAGAAATTTCACCTTTTAGTTAAAACTGTAATTGTTTAGTTGAAAATTAATCGGCGTTGGTTGGTCTTTTTAGGCTGAATTTAAGTTAAGATTTAAAATAAAAATATTTTTTGGTTGAAATATTAACTATTACATTTTTTGTTGAGTATACATATTCTTGTTAAAATTTGATTGTTTTTTATTTACAATTGAAACCTTTGCTTGGTTGAAATAGCAACTATTATAAAACCTTGAAAACAAATAAAGATAAAAAATAAGTAGTTACTTGAAATTTTTATTTTGTATTAAAAATTATTTTTTTCCTCAAAAGGAAAAACTACAGACGCGCGTAGCGCGCGTTTGACGATTCTAACCTTAATAAAATAGCATACTCAATATTGTTGATATTTTACAAATTTATTTCTAAATGTTTAACGATTCAGAAGTTCAAAACATTTTCTTCAATAATTAAAAATTTGAAAAGATTGAAAAAAACTTGGAACAAAATTTATATTTGTTAAGATGTTAATCTAAAATTTGGAATATTTTTATAAATATTTGAAAAGGTTTCAAAATAATAAAAAAGCTTCCCTGCGAATTCTGGGTATATTTAAAGTGATTCCTTATTTTGGAAAATTAAAAATATTTTGAGAATTTAAGAATTAACAAAAATTTATTAAATATATGTATTTTTACAAGCGTTAAAAAGTCTTATATATCTTTTAATCTGACACTAATTTTTCAATAAAATATTGTAAAATACTGCAAAATGAAAAAGAATTCTTAGAAATTTGCTAGACACTTTTTTACATATTTGAAATCTTCAAAAATGTCTTCGAATTTCCTCGAGGAAATGTATATTTATATAACCTGAAAGAAATTAAAAAAAGAAACTTAAAAAATACACAGATATTTGCAATTTTTATTTGGTATTAAACATTATTTTTCTCTTCAAATTTGCATTATTGTTATTCGTGTGGAAGAAATTTACCTATATTACGAACAAGAAAATATAGATTGGTACTGGGAATCGAACTCCCGACAGTCTGTTCATCAACGTCTTCAACGATACGCCTTTGTTCGTACAACCATCCTGTCGCCTGTTGCTTGGTAGACATTTAATTAAAAAATTAAAAATGTAGTGATAAACTATATCAATATTATCAATTACATGTGAAACTAAACAATTTCCTGAAACATGAGATTTTGTGCTCTATTTTTGTTATCAACATTGTTTTTATTGATGTTTTCCGAAACAGATTGTGACGAAGTGTGACGAAATGACGAAACAATTAAAACGTAAATCCGGGAAAAACATCGATTTCCTTCACACTCAGCTGATTGTGTATTGTAAAGAATACGTAATTTTTTGTTGGAAAATACTAATACATATCAGCATTACATGATAATTGCATAATAAAAATTGCATTGAAACTTTTTGATCGACTATTCGCTATAAAATTAATTTGAGTGGGGAGGAACATTTAGACACAGTTTGAACGTATATAAAGCTTTTGGATGAAGTTCATTTCTTCTCGAATGTCGGTGTAAATCTTTATTGGTTAATCATGAAGTTCTTTTTTGTAGGAAATTTAATTTTTCTTTTGATAGCTGTGCAAAGTTTTTCTTTTCCACGCCCTAGTAAGTAACTAAGCTGACTTTTTTTTTTGAATAAAATTTTCTGAAAGTTAATTAAAAATGAGATCTTTCTCTATTTTGAAGGTGGTCCTGATTTTTCTTCCTTTCCACCGGGTGATAGTTTTTCCGGTAAGTAAAGATAATGTATAGTTTGTATATTAAAATAATTATCGGAATGAAAATATAAATTCTGAATAAAAAACTTCTTTTTAAACTATTGCCACCCACGAAGATTAAAAATTTTAAAATGTAGAGAATATTTGAGAAGATTTTAAAACATTTCAAAAGATTGTCAAAATCATCAACCGATTTTTTAAGATTTTTAAAAAAAAGCTTTTCAAGAGCACCTGACCGGCAATTAGTTGACCTGGCGTTCGAATCCCAGCGGAGCGAAAGGGAGTAGATCTTTTTTTCGAATTAAAAATTTTAGCTTTGCAAGAATTGTGAAAGGTGTTAAGAGAATCGGAAAATTGTCTTAAGATTCTTCAGAAAATTCAAAATGTTTTTTTATTTTTTCAAATTGATTTTAAGAGATTATTTTAAAATATTTTTAAAATTGTCAAAAAAGAATCTGAAAGATCTTAAGGCTATTTTTCAATTACCTATGCGGCATTTTGAAGAATCGAATCATTCTAAAAGATATTTAGAATGTTTAGAAGTTTTAAAAAGTTTGAAGATAATTGAAAATTTGAAAAGAATAGAAAATATTTAAACTACATGTAGATTTTTGAAGATTTTGAAAGAAAATGTTAAAGCTTTCCGCAGAATATTTCACAAATTTTAGAGAAAAAAAAAACGAATAATTCTAAAGGATATTTAAAACAATGGGAAGTTTTAGAAACATTAAAAATAATTTAAAATATGAAAACGATTTGAAAAATTTTGAACAATATGTAGATTCTTGAAGATTTCCGAAAAAAATTTCGAAGCTTTTCAAGAATTTTAAAAAGTTTCAAGAGAATAAAAAAATGTTCTGAAGATTCATGGAAGAATTTAAAATACTTTCCTTATTTTGCTGAATGAATTCTAAGAGATAATTAAAAAAATTTCAAAACATATCAAATATTTTCCTGAAATTTCAAAAAGGAATTTACAAGATTTTATAGCCAACATTTTTCAATTTTGCAAGATTACAAAATTTTACAAAAAATTCCAGTAAGTTTAGAACATATTTAGCAATTTCAAAAAGATTAAAAAATACCATACAACTTGTAAAGATTTCAAAAATTAAAAAAAATTGTTTTTGAAGATTTCGAAAAAAAGAAGCTTTTCAGAATTCTGGAAAGTTTGAAGAGAACGGAAAATTTTTCATAAGATTCTTCAGGAATTTCAAATCTTTCCTATTTCCAAAAATAAATTTCAAGAGATTATTGAGAAAGAGTTCGAAATTGTCAAAAAAGTATCCGAAAGGCGTTGAGGCTAACTTTTGATTACCTATGTGACTTTTTTAATGTTAGGAAAAAATCGAATCATTCTGAAAGATATTTAGAAGGTTTAGAAGTTTTTGAGAGTTTGAAATAAATTCAAATTTTGAAAAGATTTTTAAAAATTGTAAACAAAATGTAGGTTTTTGAAGATTTGAAAAAAATGTGAAGCGTTTTAAGATTTTTGGATGGTTTCAAGACAATAAAAAAATTTTCTTAAGATTCGCGGGAAAATTTTTCATGATTTTTTATTCTTCATAAAGGATTCTAGGAGAAATTTGTGAAAGATTCCAAAACTCAAATATTTTACTAAAATTTCTAAAAGGGATGTACAAGATATTTAAGCCAAATTTTCCAATTTTGCAATATTACAAAATGTTAGAAAAAATTCCAGTAAGTTCAGAAGATATTTGGCAGTTTTTAATAGATTAAAAAATACCTTGAAACTAGTGAAGATTTAAAAAATTCAAGAAAATTATATTTTTTAAGATTTTTAATATTTTGAAATTTTTGAAGAGAATGGAAAATTGATCTCAGAATTTCTCGAAAAATTCTTCATTTATTTTTTTATTTTTGCATATTAATTTTGAGAGATTATTAAAAAAGGTTTCTAAAATTGTCAGAAAGAATCCGGAAGATGTTAAGGCTACTTTTTTATTACCTATGCGACCTTTTTTATTTTAGGAAAAATCTAATCATTTCAAAGGATATTCAGAAGCTTTAGAAGTTTTGAAAAGATTAAAAATGAATTTAAGCTTTGAAAAGATTCTGGAAAAACTGTAAACAAAATATAGATATTTGAAAATTTAAAAAAAAAATGTGAAGCCTTATAAGACTGTTAAAAGGTTTCAAGACAATAAAATCATTTTCTTGCGATGCGCGGGAACATTTGCAATGATTTTTAATTTTGCAAAATGAATTCTAGGAAAAATTGGTAAAAGATTTGAAAACTCAAATATTTTCCTAAAATTTCTAAAAGGAATGTACAAGATTTTTAAGCCAACATTGTTTAATTTTGCAAAATCACAGAATTCCATAAGAAATTCGGATAAGTTTAAAAGATATTTAGAAGTTTTGAAAATATTAAAAAATACCTCAAAACTTGTAAATATTTTAAAGTTGAAAAAAATGTAAATTTCTTAAGATTTCAAAAAACAGAACTTTTTTCAAAAATTTAAAAGTTTTCAAGACAATGTAAAATTTTTCTCAAGATTCCCAGGAGAATTTAAAATAATTTCTGTTTCAAATATTAATTTTGAGAGAATATTTCAAAAGATTTCGAAATATTTC
Source organism: Andricus quercusramuli (assembly GCA_932178445.1). Taxonomy (NCBI): domain Eukaryota; kingdom Metazoa; phylum Arthropoda; class Insecta; order Hymenoptera; family Cynipidae; genus Andricus; species Andricus quercusramuli. The sequence continues at coordinate 46,019 of CAKNXH010000977.1, forward strand.
TAAATAATTCGAAAATTGTCAATAACATAATCTGGAATATTTTAGGGCAATTTTCTCAATTTTGCAGAATTTTACAAAAATATTACGAAAATTTTGAATCAGTTTGAAAGACATTTAGAAAGATTTCAATCGATTTAAAAATAATTCAAAATTTGAGAGGGTTTCCAAACATTCAAACGAAATATAGATTTTTGAAGATATTGAAAAAGAAGGTTTTTAGGAATTTGAATTTGAAGAGAATATTTAAAAAGATCTGAATGATTTGCAAAATTGTGAAAAATAAATCTGAACCGTTTTAAGACAATTTCTTAAACTAGGGAAAATTTAGAGAAAAATTTAGGGAGAACTTGAATGATTTTAAAAGATGTTTGAAAGGTTCAGTGTTTTTGAAATCATTCAAAAATAATTTGAATATTCTTAAAATCTAAACAAAATCTAGATTTCGAAGATTTTGAAACAAATTTTAGAAGGACACAAAAAATGTCTCAAGATTCCTAGGAAAATTTGACTTAATGTTTTATTTTCACAAATTAATTTTCAACGAAAATTGTAGAGGATTTCAAAACATTTTGAAAGAGTTATAGAAATGTAAAAAAATCTGGAACATCTGAAGGCAATTTTTTTTAAGTTTGAAAGATTTTTCAAAATTCCAAGAAAAATTGGTGTCAGTTTAAAAGATGGAAGTGTCTATGTGTACTGAAAAAAGTAGTCGATCTGTAAAGACATTTCGATACAAGTAGCCACGGCCTTAAAAGATATTCAGGAATTTTACGACTTTTGAAGGTATTAAAAATATAAATGAAAAGTAGAAAAGATTTCCGAAAATTTTTTTAATATTTTTCAATTTCCTTTGAACTTCTAAAGTTCCTTAATACCTTTCAAACTGACTCGTTAAATCCTATAGAATAAACAAATTATTTTGAAAATTTTATACATTTTTTAGTCGTTCGAAATCTTTACAAATCTTTTTCAATTTTCTCAAGAGCCTTGGGAAAATTACACTTTGAGAACAAGGCGACAATTCTTATTTCCTTCGTCTCAGAATATAATTTTTTGTAACTCATGCACTGAATGTTCGCTTTTCGGACCATGTATATCTTGCAAAATAATCGGTAAATTTGTTTTTATTGTTTCTAAAATCGAAAATTCCATGTTTTTCACAAAAAATATTGTGTGCGACGGGTGCTAAAAGCAGGCAGTTGTTATTCTTGTGAAGTTTCAAATACATGCCATCGGCTGATTTTCGTGTCGTTTCTGGCTCGTCTTCGGCTTACTCGCAGCTCGTCTTCGGCTTGCCTCCAACTCGCCTCCGACTCGCCTCCAGCTCACCTCCGACTCGCCCACAACTCCCCTTCGATTAGTCTCTGCCTCGTAAGCAAACTTCACAATCGTGTGGAACTGCCTACTTTCCGCACTTGTAGCACAATATATTATTTCCTATCCTAGTCAGAGAACTACACATGCATGTAGCGCGGGACTGATGCTGCTAGTTAATTTTTTTAAACTTTTTTTGACAGCAGATTCTCTATAAAAATTCGACTTTTAGGTGACAGTGAAAGTAGAGCTCATTCGGATGCAAGTGCATCTTCATCTGCTGAAGGTATCGACGGCCTTCGAAAATTTGGAATTGGATATTCTGGAAATCCGGGCTTTGCTGATGGACCTGATGGATATTATATGCCAGGAGGCGGTATTCACAGAGAACATGGAGAAGGAGGAGGTATTAGTATTTGATTTCTTAATAAATTTTCAGAGTAAAAACAAAGCAAAAATCTTATCAATTAGAAAATGTATTCATCATTAAATATTATATTTGATAATAATTTATAAATCTGAGCAATTCTATTTCGCAGGCCCTCCTTTCATGATGAGAGATGGATTTGATGTAAGCAGCATGGCAGAAGCTGATGCATCTGCCCAAGGAGATGGAGGAGGTATCATTATTTTATTTTACAATAATAATTATATGGGAACTTATTTTTAATACATCTTGATGTCCACCAAATATCAGCTTGTGATTTTTCTGAAAGGCTGTTCCGATTTAAAAAAAATATCCCAAATTTAAAACAGAACTGATACTAAGACGTGGCCTTAAGAGAGTGTTTCACATTAAAATAATAGGGAAAATAATTTTAAAAATTAAACTAGATTTGAGCAATTGTTGTTAATTTGAACAAATGAGAAAGTGCCTAAAAATAACCAAATTCGTGAAAAATTTACGAAACATTTATTATTTTCCAGCCCATTCTTCTATAAAGATACATTCTTTAGGCAACTAAACATTATTTTAATAATTACAAATTCACGGAAATAAATCAATTAATACTGAATATTGAATGAATAACTCCTGAGAGATATCAAAAAAATCGCCAATGCCCGTTCTCTTTGCGATGAATGAATATTTCAACAAACTGAAATTATTTAAAAACAATTGAAAATGAGTTAGAAAACAGATTTTTGGAAATTGTTCAATAAAAGACAAAAATTTATAATATACATATATACACAACATTATACTCTACTTTTAAGGATTAAAAAAAAATTAATTGGTCATTTCATTTAAATTTGAACCCCCTAAGGCATTTTTATGGTTCCCCAAAAATTACCCCATAAGTATAAAATTAGTTTCGCATGTATACATTGAGTATTGACGCTTATAGGAACTTTCCTCAATTTCTTGGCATAAATTATTATTATTATTGGGTGAATTACATGTTGGTATAAAACTTATCCAATGTTTTTTTATTGTTCAAACAATTTATATTTGTCATAGTATTTCTTTTTTCCATGTATCTCATGAAAACATAATATTCTCTGGGTTTAACGAAAAAGCTATCCAGTGCTAAGAGTAATAAATTTAATTGATTCATTTTCTAATTGTTTAAACAATTCATAATTATTAATTGTTTTTTAAAATAATTATTAAAATCATTTTTTAAACAGTTTTAGTATTTTCAAGTCGAAAAGTGATAAATAGATATATTAATGATATTTCCTAGGATCTCCATTTATGATGGGAGATGGATTTGATGCAACTAGCATGGCATTAGCAGGTGTTGATGCATCTGCCCAAAGAGGTGGAGGAGGTATTAATATTTTATTTTATTACAATTTATATGTTATCAAAGTGTATCCTATTATGGATTTTTTTTTAATATGTGAAAAGCAGTAATTTTAAAAATGCATATAATGTCAGCAATTAAGGCCATCTTACCTAACCAACATTTTCCCTGAATAACTCACGTTCCCACGAAATGAAAAGTCAAGTTGAAAATTTGGAAAATTAAATAAAAATCACTCTAAGGAACTTTTATATCTTTCTAAAATTGTCTAATCACAGTAAATGTTTTCTATGAGTAATTTTGACAAAATGTCGGTAAGGTAGGAATCGGGTAGGCACATGGCCTTAAGGGGAATGAATTTCGGCTCTATTGTGATTTAATGATTTTTTGGGGTGCTAGTTTTGAAAAGTGAGTAATTTTCACATAATTTAAATTTTGATGTCTTTAATGTTTATTGCAGAGTGTAGTTTTTGAATATATGTCGCACTTTTTAAATACTTATTTGGATTTAAACTAATAACTTGTTATTAAAGTTCTAGCATAAGAGAAGTTTCAGTCAGGAATAATAGTATCAGGTAGATAAGGTATTGTGATCAATTTTTTTTTTAAATTCCAAAATTGTCGGAATTTCGTCACTTTGAATTTTTTGGCGGAATTTATTTGAAAACGCGATATCTTGGAAAGTTTCCAACCGATTTTTAAATCAATTTATAGATAATATCTACATCTCAGTAATCTTCTTTTTTATAAAAATGAAGTCAAATAAAATTATAAAACTTTCAAATAAAAAATATCAAAATATTTTTATTCTAATGTTCCATTCTGATTTTTAATTTGAATCAGTTTGAAAGATATCTAGAAGGTTTTGAAACGATATAAAAATGATCTGAAATTTGAGAGAATTTCAACCAAAAAACAAAATGTATATTTTTGAAGATCATTGAGATTGCTGAAATTTAAAGAGCATATTTGAAAAGGATACAAAAGATTTATAAAGTTGTCAACAAATTATCTGAAGGATTTAAAAGCAACTTTTTTATTTTGGAAAATTTAAAAACAAGTTAGGAAGAATTCGAATCATTTTGAGAGTTATTTCGATCTTTAAGAAATTTTGAAATGATTCCAAAACAATTAAAAATTTGAAAGTTTTCAAAAAAAAATTTGAAGAAAATGAACTTTTGTACAGGAGAGGTTTCAGGTCAGGAATATCAAAGTTTTCATCGATATAAGCGATTTTTTTCAACCTGGGGGATATAATAGTGTGAGGTAGATATATTGTATAAGTGATATGTAGAATTCAGTGTTTCTTTTTCTATATCGAAAATTAAGCCAAAAAAAAAATGGCAACTACATGATTGTTTGAACAATTTTTTATTTTGAGTGGTCCTGAAATGAATTTTGTGCTGACAAATTTGTGCGTTGAATTCGTTGAATTTCTTACCTGATCTAATATTTTTCTTAAAAATACTCAGCATTGAATTCCTCACAAGCGTAAGAAAACCAATCTTCTTATTAATTTCAGTCTTTACCAATACTTAAACAAAGTCAGTGAGAAAATTTTTCATTTCAAAGATATGATTTTTTATCTCTGAAAAAATCTCTTACATAAAGCCATTGTTAGTCAGAACTAATGAAGTCAGACTAACAAATAACAAATATTTTATGGAAAATTGCATATAATTATAATAGATAATTTTTTAACCTATTGAGTCTCATGATTAGACCAATTTTTATATTATAAGAAAAGTTAATTTTGTGATACGAACATCCAAATAAATTACGATTTTTCATGAAAAGGAATGCAAAATTGCGATTATTTGACTCATGTTGAAAACTTTAGTTGTGCCAAAACCTGCTTCGGAGATATGGGATGCTGAATAAGAATAAAAAATGTTTGATCCAAGAACATAATCCTGTTCCGAGAAAATCAAACTTCAAGATCGCAATATCATAGTATGAGAGATATTTTGTTCTAAATATCCGAAAAGAGAAAATATATTTTTTTGATTGAATGATAATTATTTCAATAAATATCAGTACTAAGAAATCGAAAAAATTATTAATAGGTTGAAATTTGAACTAAGATTACAGAAAAATGAAAAAATATTTCACCGGAAAAAAGATTGGGAAAAAATCCTTTTACTTCAGTTGTCTTGCCAAAAATCAGGTCTCTGGAAAGAAAAAGTTTTTCTATGATCTAAAAAATTAAGATGATATTGGCAATCATGTCTTATGAAAGAAAATTCATTATTTTGCATGATAAAAGTTTGAAACTTACGTAAAATGATTATTTAACGATAGTTTTCGTAATCTAATTTTTTCTTAATGTCGCTTTTTGACAACTTTAATAAAATTGTTGAATTTCAATAAATCATGCCTTTTTTTTTTTAAAGAAAGCATTCCCTATAACTCTACTATTTCCAATTCTGAAATTAGCCAAATATTCTACAACTATAGTTATTAAAAAAAAAATTTTCTTCCAACAAAATGGTCTCAACGATTTCAGCCATACAAAAATTCATTTTCAAAATTGGAAACAGTGTTGTAGAGAATGTCTTCTCTGAAGAAATTGGCAATCATTTCTTAAAATTTAACCTTTTTTAAAAAATTGGTAAGAAGCGACAATTTTTATTTTGAACATCAGTAATATTATTCAGTAATAATATTATTTAGTTATATCATTCTTAAAATTACAGAAAAATTGTTTTTTTAGAGATCTGACTTTTGGCATGACACCTACCTTCACAAAAAAGAGTCGGTATAGGGGAGACCGGGGCAAATCCGGCACTTCTTTCAATTAATTTTTCAATTATAAAATTTGATTTTTCTGCAAACCAAAACATATAAAGTGAAAGGATATAATCTCAGCTACAAAACGTCTTTTTTATCGCAAATGAATTTTTTTTGGGAGGCGGTTTTTTGGTAGAATAGGCTGAAAAGTAGAATACAACGCCGAAACGTTGAGAAAAAATGTGCTTTTTTTATGTTCGCAATATAACCTCAATCGCCCACACTTTTCTCTGAGGGCGCTTGAGCATAAAAGTGCGTTTATACAAAAATTGGTGGGCTTTTCGAACTAATACTTTCCGAGAAATGCCGGGGTGCCGGATTTGCCCCAGTGCCGGATTTTCCTCGGCCTACTGTACTATTTTAACAGGTTGGAAATCAGTTAGAAAATTGTATTTCTGTACTTATTTTTTGTTAGTTATAAATTGTTTATCGATTAATTAATTTCGAAAGATGTTCTTACCACTTAGAGGTGGTAACATTTGATGCCCGTTAAGAAATGGTAGCTACGAAGAACAAGAAAGCATCTGCTGAGGCTTCTGTGGCGTAATTGGTTAACGCTCCACCCATGGATAGTGACGTTCCCGGTTCAAATCCGGGCTGAAACAGTTTTTTTTCTTGTTCTTTAATAATTACTTCCCGAAGTAATCGTTTTAACATTGAAATTTATCTTAATTATTATTAATAATTGTAATGTTTCCTTAAAAGTACTCATAAAGTTTATAGTAACACAATTTTGCAGGCCCTCCTCTTATGATGGGAAATGGTTTTGATGGATCTAGCATGGCAGGTGCCAATGCCAATGCAGAAGCTGGTGCAAATGCAGGTTCGCATTTTTTAGGAACTGGAATAAGTGGTGCACTCGGAAGTTCAACCGCTACTGCAAGTGCCACTTCATTTTCCTCTTCTTCCGCCACTTAAATGGCTTTAATTTCAATAACAAAAAGTAGTAATAGTGGTAGTAGTAATGTCAAAAAATGTGTTTCATGTACAAAAAAATATAGGTACACTACCGATAGATAGTATGGGACCACTAAACGGGAGAACGATCAAAAACTTAGCTTTGACTTTGAAAGGTGATAGCACCATCCAGAATATAGATACATTTTTTCAAAGTATTGGAAAGCTAATTGAATTTCGCTTCAAATGAGCCTCAGTTTAAGTAATTTTTTCTAGAGGGTTTGAAATTTTCACGTGGAAGAGATAAAACTACAATTCGATGTTTGAGGAATTTTGTACTTCAACTTCAACTCTTGGTAGGAGCTAGGAAAATGGACGTTAAATAAAAAATTCTACAAAAGTCACCTTAAGGATGACAGGTTTCATTTAGAAGTTAAGGCTAATTTTTATTAGATGACCCGGGTAATGATCCGATATTATCCGTCGGCAGTGTGCATACTTGAATAATTTAAAAACGATTCAATTTTTTTTAACACTTCTCTCAGCCGTACCTACTCCTGCATCCTAACCATGCCCAAGGCCCCACTGGGAGCAAATGCCATCTATGAAAATGACACCGGCTTCCAGTAGAACCTCTGCAAATAACACCTATGGCCACTCCTCATAAGGACAATCGCGGGATTTCGAGGGGCGGGTGCTAATCTGAAAAACTGGCATCAGTACGGTAAAGCCCCTGGACTTTAATATACATTTCGCATTTCGAAAACCACGATCAAGGCCGAATTTTTTGTCTTCATTAATTAATTGATGCAAATCATGCGAATCTTCAATACGATTTTTTTATAATTTCAGCGTCATTCAGGTTTGCATAAAGTGTTCCTGCCAAACCTAGTGCTCGTCCGGTTGTTGTACACGGAGAGACTTTCGGTATTAATATTTCTTTTATCGCATATTCATAATTAAAATAAAATATACGAATTTAGGGATAATCGAGGTATGGTTAGAAAAAGTCGAATAGTGACTATGAAAATGCAGACTAATATTTCTGATTGGAATAAATCGTAAGAATATTAGACCCTTACAAACCAAAAATTACAGTTTTTCTAAGTCGCTTTATTAAATTTTGTAATGGATCTGAATCTTGTATTTCACGCTGGCGCGTGGCAAAAAGACAGACGGGTGGAAGTGTATGAACGCACACTATTGCATGGGCTTTTGATTCTTTCTGCCCTTATATACTAACCAGTGAAACGTATCGCTACTTGTGAGAAACTAATAGTGCTGGGTCAAAACTTTCAGGTACCCCGGACTTTATTATATATTTATATTGATCATTTATATGCATATAAACTATAAATAAATAAATAAACTATTAACGCGACGAACATTTGCATGAAAAATTTGGTTTCAGAAACTTAAGAACTGAATTGAAAGCTTGCTTGAGAATTATGTCAAAATTTCAAACATAAAATTAGAAGCAGCGTAATAAGGAAGTGAATTCAGGCAGCGACTTTTTTTTTTGAAAATTTAAAAGTAATTATCAGCTCATTTGAGACAGTAGCACATAAGTTTATACTATTATTCAGTATATTTTGTGAGTATTTTATATGTTGAAATATATCAATACAAATATTACAAAATATTATATTTAGAATTATCTCAGGGCTTCTACTCAAATATGTATACATAATACCTAAAAAAGCCCTATCGTTAAGCATATCTGTGGATGGTTAAATTGTAATTACCTGAGTGTATTAAAAGTTTGATTAGTTTTAGTTTAATTTTAATAAAATTTTTATATATAAAATCAAATAATGATATTCCTTAATTTATGAAAGTAACTTTATAGAAAGACCAGACCTTTCTTAATGGTACAAGCTTTTATAAAAATTATATTACCTACTACAAAAAATCCAACTTTTAACGAAAAATGCCTTTGACATATTGGACTGTAACCCTCTTGAGCCTGGAAGAAAAATTAGCTTCCTCACTTTTTTATAATTTTTTAAAAATTATTTTCATAGTAACTTAAAATTCAAAGCCTTGTGAAATTAGCACTTACGTGGCCGCCCGCGTTGGACTGAAAACCAAGAAATGACTAGGAATTTTTTGAAACCGGGAAAAACCGGGAAATGATAGTGAATTTATTTGTTCATAGGGAATTTTACAAATTCTTAGAAGAACCATTTATGAATTTACTTGGAATATCACAAATACCTTATCACATGTTATAATTCAATTTAAAAAAAGTTCGATTTCAACTTTTTTTGAATATTAGGTTCAGTTGTTGTTAACTGTTTCAATTACTGCATCATTCAGTTCATTACACTTGATTCTAAAATCTTTTACTTCACAATTTTTCCATTTTATGTCTCCATTTTCAAACGGAAATTTTTAATTGAAAATATTTTAAAATTCAGTTTCGAAGGCTTTAAGAATACAAAATTCAAAGCGTTTGAAATTTAAAATTGTTTATAAAAATGTTTAAGTTGATCAACTTTAAATATAAATTAATTAATGATTTTTTAAATTGTACTGTAGTTCGAGTGTTAAAAATGTTACAATAATTATTTCACAATACTAAGTCTATTCGAAATTAAACAATTTACAAATTTTAACGTTGAAAATTAAACTTCTTTTAAAAGCCATAACAATTAGACAAATTGAAATGTCTTATTGAAACTTCATAAATTATTTTCAATGAAACTGAAAATGAGAAATTATAAATCAAATATTCAAAACTAAAGCATTTGAAACTGAATTGTTTGAAACAGGAAGCCTTGAATGGTAAAAATTTAAACTTTTAACATTACAATTTTCATTCTAATGATAAATAACAATTCAAAATTATCGAATTGAAACGACCAAAATCAATATAAATAAATAAATTTTGGTATTTAGTTTTTTCCCCAATCGCAAGAGGAACTTTTTTGGTCTGAAATTTGTATTAAGTGGAAGAATGGGAAGTATTGTATTTTTAACATTTTTATCAAGCTTGAAATGAGGAAATTTTTTTTATTATTTTTTTTTTTAAATTGGCAGTACATTTTATATTTTTGAGGTTTTTATTGAGTTAGAAGGGACACATTTTTAATAAATTGGAAGAGGCGGTTTTTTCTTTTCAAGATTTTTATTGTGTTTAAGGAAAGTTTTTTTTTATGAATGAGAGAAGGATAATCGATATTTTTTAACCAGAAATCTTTGAACTGTTCTATTTATAAAAGTGTAAAGAATTAAGTTTCGCAGTTTTTTATTGATAATTTTCGAATTAAAATTTCTTTGAGCTTCAATGCATACTCAATGCATACTCGGCTATAGATGGAACAGCTCGGAAACTTTCAGGCGTTTTTAGTATAGTCTTTTAGAATTCTCGCAAATCCCGATTGCAGATATGACTAGCGGCTCTCATTTCAATAAGCATTCTTATTTAAGAATACTAGAATATCGTACATTTCTTATAACTTATGTTACCTAAAATATTTACTATTGACAATATTTTTTAGAAAACTTGTTATTGACCATTATCACTTTTTCACATTCACAATTTTCAAGCAGTAAGTAAGACTTTTTCTAAACGTAAATACCAATTTTTGTTCGCTCAAGTTTATAATAATACATACAGAAATACTATCATCTCTTATTATAGTAGGAATCTTTATAACAGTACCCCGATTATCCCCAAATTCTTACATTTTATTTTAATTATAGGTGCAGTATGAACTAAAAATTTATATCGAAAGTCTCTCCGTGTACAGATAGTAAAAGGCTTGCATAATGGAACCTTTTCTTGGTTCGAGTAAGATCTTCCTTGGTACTCATTATTTCTTCTTTTTCGGATAGCGAGAATAATACGCTATACACACCTCATATTTGTCACTGTCTTCCTCTATCACGGGATACATATTGTTTTGTGTAAACAATTCACAGAGAACTTAAGCAGGCCTTTTGATTTGCGACATGTAGCTCGCGTTGGAAGATTTCGTAATTGGGTGACTATGTGCTATAAGTTTTTATTTTACTCATTAGCAGTGGGTAACAAAATAACTTCATGGAAAAGTTCTATGAATCAAAGATGTGCTTTTTCTCTCTGCTTGGGAAAAAGTATCGCTCTCAATGATGTTCTAGGTTTGTCCTGTTGCTGTATTTCTTATAACGGCAGAAAACTGAAAAATGGTAATCGATAGCTTGATAATCAAGAAACAGTCACTGAGAGCGATGATTTTTCGCAATCAAACGACAAAGGTACAGCATTCAAAGCTAGCACTGAAAATTCTAGAGTAGGCGAAGATTGCGAGCACATTAAGTAAAAGTTCGGTTCTTTGACGAAGATTTAAGTCGTTTACGTGTATATTCGAATGTTGCAAAAGTAAAACATTCAGAGCTATTGGAACCACTGAAAAGTTCAAGTATGGAATGTTACACCTTGATTCTTGGCAAAGTTTGAGACTTTTCTTTATCTGCAAAAAAATACATCTTTTTACAGCTTTGATATGGGAAAATTCTATCGAATTGCACGAAATACTAACGTCAATGTAAGACACTCAGATCCACGATGTAGCACAAGCTCGTGTAGTCTTTCTATTGAAATTGAGGATAGGAAACTCCAAGAAATTGGTTGCTGCAATTTTGCTATTGGAACGAAAGTTGCTTGTTCCAAACTATTCCACATCTATCATGAACTTTTTTGAAAAAGATGTTTTATCCTCACGATTTGGATCAAGTGCTATCTATAGACGTGACACAATTGATTTCCACGCTACTGATGTCTAAAAATTTATTCAATTCTGATAATGAGCTAACGTTAATTTGTAATTATACATATGCTTGCTATCAGAAAAGCAGTAATGATGCTGAAATTAAAAAAAAAGTGTGGATCTAACGCTATTTTCAGGGTACCATATCCCTGCAACAAAAATTAGTCTTGGTGGTGTGAATGGTACTACTACACAAGGTATCGTTTCCCTCGGATTTGGGGTACAAAACGTCACTTGCTGTTCGTTTGTTTTTACAGTTTTACGGCACAAACAATAGGCGATAGTTCAATACCCTAATTCCGAGCGAGAATGGAACCACATCTTGAAATAAGTTGCAACAAAATTTACCTCAGAGTTTTTACTGTGAGACGGACTGGAGTCCAAGAGCTTTACCGTACCGATGCCAGCATTAAAGGGTAATCAGAAGCCGTTGACAGTTAAAGAATCAAATCAGTCCCGTTTCGTCACATAAATTCGGTTGGCAGTGGAGTATGTCCATGGGATAATTAAAGAAAGATATCGATTACTAGACCATATAATTGATAACAAACCACTTCAGAAGGTTGTGCTGTGTCTCAGAATTGCAGCGTTTCTGCACAATCAATTTGGAGAAGCGTTACAATCAGATGCAGAGCTTATAGAAGAATTAATAACGAGATTGAAACATCAATTTGATGTCGAAAACACTTATGCGAACGAAGCTGAAGAGAATGTTTTTTTTTTCGTGAAAAACTTATGTTCTAAAGTGTCTCCAACGACATTCTTGACATTTCTGACACGACAGAGATAGACCTGAAAATCTTATTTACGTGTTCGTATCAACTCTTACAATCAGTTTCGTACACAGCCGAAATGATGAACGAGAATGGTGCTATCAGTTTGAAATTTGTGAAAGAGCAGGAAAATATTCTGAAGGACCGAGTCAAGACGCACTAGTCGAAAATTATATAGATGTTTCATCGATTACAGACCAAACAGTCTGAATGTTGCAGGAATTTGAATAAACGCTTGTGAATGTGCCAATGGTCAAGGAACAGTTGGCTGTTGTTCCCGTATAGCAGCCATTATGTATTACTATTCACACGCGAGGTACTTGTCGAAAATCGTAAGGCCTGCTGAAATTCTCAGTAAATTGTTTACACAAACTCAGGAGGAAATATTATATATAGTTTAAATATAGTGTGAAGTATCATATATAATATTCATTTGTCTTATATAAAAAATGTACAAAACAAATGAATATTATATACACTTTATTGATTTATAAGCTAAAAATAAAGTTGGTCCCTCATTTTCATGGAATTACTTACATATGTCGGGCCATAATTAAAAAAAAAATTAAGCATGAAATAATCCTTTGATTTTATACCAGAAAATATATGTTGTTACCTTGGACATAAGTATATCACAGAAAAAATGGCAGTGTAGGCACCATTAATTCATAACAAAAAAAAATGGTTACAAAATTCCAATAATTTTTTTTAGCTTCTTCTCATGGAAGAATTTATTGTTAATTTTTTTTATAGTTGTCTTAATACACTATGTAGCATATATTTAAGCCATCAAAATCGCTTGAGAAAATTTCGAGAAATTCAAATATTTTATTTTTCAAAATTTGTTTATCACTTTTGTAAAAAAAACTTTTTTTGAAATTGGCACTTGAGGTAAATTAGTCTTATCATTGTAGGAACCTGCTCCTAAAGTATGAACCAAAAACAAGCGGAACACTTCCCTCATGTTTACCTGGTTACGTCCTTTATTTCTAAATGTTTCTCAATATCATTGATCAAAGCAGAAAAATTTGATTGTTACTAATTTTTTTATATTGGAAAATAATTTTGCTCCTAACAGTTTGCTACCACACTATATGATTAGATAGTAAAAAGTAAAATTGTTCATACTTTTAAAGAGATGAGAAAAAGGAAATAATGAACAATAATTTAGAATATCTTAATTCCCGTATTACTACCGATAATAAGATTTTGGAGGAAATTTTGCATGATTTAGTCTTTATTTCAGGAATAGAATTTTGAGTTTTAAAGATTTCGTAATATGTCCAAAACAGCACAGAAGAATTTTTAAGCAAAACGTAGTTTTTTGAAGATTTTTACAAAAAAGCTATTTAAGAATTTTAAATGGGCTTTAAAATCAGAATCCAGAATAATTTCCTAATATACTAAAAAAATTTTAATAAAATGTAGGCTTCTAAATATTTTGAAAAATTTTTTGGAATTAATACCCATTTATTTTGAAAAGATATTTTTTCAAGAAATTTCAAGAAACTTTCGAAAGCTTTCCTTTCAAAAGATTGTCAATCAATTTGGAAGAAAATTTGACCAATTCTAAGGCAATATTTTTATTTCACTGAAGTTAGCAGATCAAAAATTAAATATCCGACTTTTGTTTAATGGAATCATTTCATCATCATTTGATCATGTTTGGAAACCAAATTTTGTCATTTGGACGGCAAAATTAAAAAAGACATTGTGTTTTCAAAATTTGAGTGCTAACTTCACGCTGCGGAACAAATAATAATTTTTTAATGTATAGAATTCATGAAAATAAAACAAAAATTCAACGATCAAATTTGTCCCACCTACTCTAATTTTTCTTACCTTGATAAGGGTGCTGTATGTGCACAGAAACGTTGGTGAATATTATAAATGCTTTCATATTGTGATTTGATGATAATAAAAATAAAAAAGATGAAAGAAATGAAAAAGAGAAGGAAGGGGATTTGGTTGGTTGCCTTCTGATTTTTCTTTCTTCTTTTTTATTTTTGTCCAATGAAACAATTTTTTTTGTTATTAGGAATTGCAATAGGAGCAGTTTGTGGTGATTCTCTGAATTTGATAGTTGGATTGTTGTTTTATTTTCAGCAATTCTAACATTAACTTGATTATTGGACGTTAAATAGGATTTTGAATTTGATTTTAATATAATTTAAAATTCTTTAATTTCAATTTCAATTTGTTTAAAAAATTCTTCTGCCAATCATTTGGATGTCGTTTGTTCGCGTTTGGATGCTCACTTTTGACATTTGAACGACGAAATTGTGTGAGTTATCGAATACAAAATTCATTAGCACTGTACTCGCGAGCGGCGCCGCCTCAAGTGGTAGTAGCCTTCTTTGGTCAGCCGTGTCCTTAAACATAATATGTGTGAGACATCCTGCCAAGACCATTTGTAAAAATCGAATTTTTAGAAGACATGCATGATTTCAGTTTTTTTTCATTCCATAGGGAAGAAAATGTGAGGTTATACGAAAATGCTAAAACATACAACTGCAGTTATCACGCATTTTGCGAAAATCGACCCCCTCACCGCAAAAACTCTGAGTTCAAATTTTTTGAAATTTCTCAAAGTTTCTAATATTTATGAACTTCATCAAGTCTTCAAAATGTCTAAAATCATTTGAATTTCTTAAATTATCATAATTTCTAGAATGTTCAAAGGGTCTCACCGGGGTTTCATACAAAAACGGCCCCCAACCCAAATAATCATGCGAATTTCGTTTTTGGCAAATTTAGGCTGAACTAATTATCGGAAAAATCTAAAAAAAATCACAGTACTTCTAAACAAAAAGATACATCTCCGTGAATTTTTCGGAAATTTTTTGTCGCGAAATTCGCAATGAAAAAAATTGCAACAATTTTTGCACTCCATTTTTTCATTTAAAAAATCCATTAACAAAATTAAGTTCTTGTCCATAATTAGTCCCCCAAAGGCGCATATATCCTAATTTCTTCAGACTTTTGAACTATGTGGACGATGCTTAAAAATAATATCATATTTATTTACATATTGTATTATGTATTATATATAATATATTATATATAATATATAATATATTATATATTACATATTATATATTATATATTATATATTATATATTATATATTATATATT